>MU225585.1:1133240-1145440 GCA_018584345.1 Thuja plicata | reverse complement strand
TTCATTTCAATCATTTGTGAGATCTTTGAGACAAGTTCCTCATACTTGTTCTTGAAGCTCTTCACAATCTTAGTTTGCATTTTAATCAATGGTGGGATTAAGATATTGTGTTGGGAGAGCACACCCATAATAATCTCTAAGAGCAAATCAACAAGGCATTGGGTGCCCTTGTTTGGCTCATCGGAGGTTGTGGTGAAAATATTTGCTTTGGATCTCATTTTGAATATGCTAACCCTTTGAATATTGTTTTCTAATGGCTAATCTTGGTGTTTGCATGTTTTAGTGTTGTTCCTTGCAGGTATACTTTTTATCACATACAATTAGTAGTGTTCTGTTGGAATAGGTTACCTCTAGTCTGCTCACCAGTAGCGATAAAATCTCTTGATGTTCCTAAGATCTTTCAAACACCATTAATAAATTCCAATCTAAAACCTTTGTTATTAGTTGAGCAACACTTAACAAGTTATACTTTAATCCATCAGCCCAATAAACATCATCACAATTAGTGTTATCATTAAGTGCTATTGAACCTTTACCTCTTACCACACATGGAGAACCATTACAAGATCTTATTACACCACCATCACACTCCTCCATTGAAATAATTTTTCTTTTTTCATCGGTCACGTGATGAGTACACCCATTGTCTATTATCCAGTCACCATTGTAATTCATCCTTGAAATCAATGCTTTTTCCTCACTATCTCCTTCTGTACCAGTTGAAGGGTCTTCTTTGACTACAATAAAGACTATTTCTTCCTCATCATCTCTTCCATCTGATTCTTCATCAATCACTCCTTCTGCTAGCTAGCATGCCTTCTTTCTCTTGTCTTTGAAGTTCCTAAATCTTTTGAACTTATCCTTCTTATCATTTTTAGGACATCTAGATGCAATATGACTAATTTTGTTACATGCAAAGAAGTTTAAGGGAATTTTACCTTTATACTTTCCTTTTCATCTAGGTAATATTCTTTCCAGTAGTGCCTCTAACTCCTGTTGTTCTCTTTCCTCAAAAATGATAGAATTATATTCATGGTTTCCTTCAAAACTGTAGATACTTCTTTTCCTTTCTTTGATGAACCAATGGTTAGGGAAGATTTGAATACATATTCTATTCTAGGCATATTATTATCAAAGTTACTTAACTCAAAAGTAGTAGGCTTTCCAACCAAGGAATCTAGAGTTATATTAGTAGGATCAATAGATCTCAACTATTGTATAGCAGAGACTCTAATAAAATATGGTGGTAGTAGGGTTCTCAAGAGTTTACTTACCACATCATCTTCTTCAAGTTGACCACCAACTCCTTTGATAGCAGAAAGAAGTTCCTTTAACCTATAGCTGTATTGAGAAATGTTCTCACCTTCATGCATTCTCATTTCATCTTGTTGTCCTATAAGACTCTCTACCTTTTCTTTATGAACATGAACATCACCACCATAAATTGTTATCAACTTATCCAACATATCTTTAGTAGTATCCATATCCCTTATATCTACATACTGAACATCAGATAGAGCACTAGCTATTTCTATCATTATAGAGTTATACTCCAAATTTATCTTTATTTGTTCATCAGTTAGAGTTCCAGTTGGTTGAACATAGTTTTGAGATGAACCAATGCTTGATCTCCAATTCTTGGCAGATGCAACCTCATCCTGCTTACCCATGTAGAGAAATTTTCCTTAGTGAACTTAGGTGCCTCCTTCCCATACATCTTCATATCTTTACCCTCAAGCTATTAGGATTTATTAGTTAGGGACCATAGCTCTGATACCAATTGTTAATACAGGTCTGATTACTAAGAGGGGAGGGGTGAATCAGTAATCAACAAATTCACAATTTCAACCTCGTTAAAATTTATGCACCAATACATTCAATAGTAAATAAAATAGATAATAACTTTCAATGATCACACAATGTAAACAAGATATTTATCTCATGGAAACCCAAATGGGAAAAAACCATGGTGTGAGTTGGTACCCACAAAATTTGTACTCTTCTAGAATACGCCTTGTTAGGAGCTTACCCTGTTAAAGGTTACAAAAGCATTGTTAGGTTCTACCCAGTTAAGGGATTGTCCTTTAGATCTATTAGGACCTTTTCCCTATTAGGATCAACCTTGTTAGAGGACTTTAGAACATTAAATTTGAATGCCACTGTGTTAGAGGATTTACAAAATGGATCTGTTAGAATCCACCCTGCTAAGGGATTTCACTGTTACAATTGTTAGAGAGGAAAAAATAAAATGATCTATGAAATTGCACTACCTCTGCATGATCAGATCCAATTAAGCTCTGAAAATATTCTCCATGCACTATACTCTTCCTTTGATTGATAACACTTGATTCCTTCACTTTCTTTGTCATCAAATCCTTTTGCAATTCACAATCAGCAAATACATTCTTCTACATCTTTCTAATATATAGATTTTCTTCCAATTAAAACAAACTATAGATTTGAGACACGAACAATCCAGATCAAGTTAGGTAAGATACAATGTATCTAACAACTCATAAAACATTTTTCTATGACCACGTCAGCTTCCTTATAGACTCCAGCTTGGAAATTAAACCATCTTCAAAAATTTCTTTGACCAAAAAGAAACTTCTTAAAGAATCCACCTCAAATGCATACCTAAAGCAATGTGATGTAAAGTATGTTCCAAAAATCATGGAAAAACCTTAATACATTAAAAAAAACATCACCGATCCTATTGTTATACCAAATTTCTTCACCAATTCACAAATCTTCATCACCTGTTCAAGAAATCTGTCTTATTTACCTATTCATCATGTTAATACCAATTCCAGTCCAACAAAATACTTGTACCAGTCAACATTATGAGTCATGATCACAAACATAGTATCTGAACATTGTTATCAATCATATCCTATGACCGCTCCAACAAATACTTTACCGATTTGAAATAACATTCAAATCAATTATTGTCCATCACTGATTGTTTTAGCAGTTACCCAGTTTGATTTCATTCAAACATAACCAACTCAATACTTCATATCAAAAGTTGTGATCATAAATTTAGCATCATAACACATGACATATTCTTCCATTAGAATAGAAAATTTAGAATAATTCACTTACACAATATCAGGTAACATATTGAAAAAACAAAGTCAAACTATTGACATCAATGAAAACCTAATATTTGATTCACCTATCATCAATGCAATACTTGGCATCTCTCTCTCTCTCTCTCTCTCTCTCTCTCTCATATCACCATACTATCCCTCCCCTTATCACTTGATATGTTATCATGTCAACCATAATGGGAAAGGAAATGAAAAAAAAAGTTTAATAAGAAAAACAAGTAATTCATTAAAGATAAATAGAACAATATTATGAAATTCCTTAGGGAGGCAGGAGAAAATTAAGCATCCTAACAATAATTCTCTTTGGGCATTCTCAGGTAGACTTTCATGCAAAGAAAAGGTTGTTGAAATGATATAATAAGATCATTAATTAAATTTTTTTGGCATGACAACACAAGGGTTTTTCCAACCAAAGAGATGTTGTGAGAAGGAGAATTAGATCTAAGAATCATGAGCCACATCCAAAACACTTTCTGCATATGACTCAAACACAAATTTATCAAAGATTCCTTCAAAGGTTTCCTCAAATAAGAATTATTAAAAGGGTTTTTGAAATGACAAAACATTTTTATTTTAACATTAAACATGCACATACTACTGCATGTTGTTGTAGGGTGCATAATGAATTTTTCATATATTATGATATTTATCATCATATATGTTGTACTTTGCACACTAACAATGTTTTGCAGCAATGTGGTATACAATCACCTCCTAATTCACCAAGAGAATTTATTTCAAGTGTACTATGCAAACAAGATGATGACTAGATTTATTATAAGATAATGAGTTTGAAAGGTTCTTAAGCTACACGTGGTGGTTTGCATCATCTGTAGAGAAGTATACATCTAGAGAGCACACATAAAATTGGTAAGAAACTAGTTTCTTTTGGAAAATACAAGTCAATCACATATGGGGTTAAATATGGAAAAAAATTGAATAGATGCGAATTAGTGAAAAAATGATATATGTGTAGCTGAATTTATGAAGGTTTTTCAAGAGAAACTAGTTTATGAGTACATAGCACATACAAGTAAAGCTCGGTGGTTAGATGAGAAATTCAAGCTATGTAAGGACACTTTTCCCCTTGGTACCATTATCTCTATCATTGATTTTTTTGAGAATTATACACGAAAAGCTCAATATGTATTACCATTATAAAAAGTTACAATTTTTGTACACATAACATTCATGCATGCATGCGATAGCATAGAGGAGGATATAAAGGTTTTAAGAGAATATAACTTCTATATCAGTAATGATCATAGTCAATTGTCAAATTTTGTGCAAGGATTCTCTAAAATTTTCTATGATATTTTAATGGAAAGAGATATAAGCTACAACCAACACATAATATGGTCGGATAATTGCATCTCACAATTCAAGAATGCAAGGATGTTCTATTGGTTGACTAAGATACATGTGAAAAGTTGTGTAAAACATTTTTATAATTTCACTAAGGGTGGACATTGAAAGGCAGAACATGATGGTGCTGAAGCATGTGTAAAAAGAGCCCTTTCTAGAGAGGAATTGAATTATGAAGGTGGCGTCGAGTTAATAGATGCAAAAATGATTGTGCAATGGTGTAACTCTATGATGAGACCAACTAATGCAAGTAAGTATATGGTTTATAGATATTTTTGGTTGATACGTGAATCTAACATTGAAAACTATTTATATTGTTGTACATTTACAAGACCAAGTGACATGCATTCATTTAGAAGTTTGAATACAAGGTCATTAGTTTTTTTATACTAGATAGATTGTATGTTTTCTCTCTTCATGTATGAATTTGTTGTGGGAAGAATATGAATCAAAAGAGTGGCTTGACCAATGGTCTTGTAGAACTTTGGAACACCTTGACACATATCAAGTTCTCAAAGCACTATAGTTGAACTAGATGGAAGCATCAATTTATTTTGACCATGTATATGACCTAGTTGAACCAGGCAATTGCTTAATTTATTACCTAGGTGAAATTAATTTTTAACTCATTTTATTACAATTTATATTATTTTAGTATTAACGTATCACTCTATAAAATGAAAGACATGTGCATGCATTTGTTGTAGATGAGAATAATGAAGAAGGGATAGAAAACTTTTTGTGTTGTTGTATTAAGGCCAAAAAATTTGACAACCATAGACATTGACAAAGAGGGTTTGAGTAGCCAATAGCGTATGTTGTTGTGATAGAGACATGGATTAGAAGGTACCATATAAAAAATTATAATGTATGGTTGTTCAAGGAATTTGAGACACAAACATATTCTTCATTACTCTAACCTTGTTGTTGCAACAAATATTCAATTGATTAAGTATCGTGGTAGACATGTTAACAAGAATGTATGGAAAGTTTGTAAATATTATCACAAGGAAATGCTTGACACAATAAGGGTTAGAGATGATACATAAGGTTCAATTGATTAATTTTGGGCTATCACAAGTTTTTACTGTCTTGGAGCGTTACAATGAAGAATGATTCTACAACAGGGAAGAATGATTTTGAGAATTTTGTATATATATTTTTTGTGAAAGATTGTAAATTCACCTTTTATATATATATATATATATAAATGACCATTTCATCTAATCTATGCATAATTAGAGGCAAAATTATATATATATACACATCTATGAGTTTTCATGTGCATATTTAGATGCCAATTTTTGTATATATAAGTGGCCATGAGCTGACTTGTACGTATTTAGAGGCTAAATTGTGTACAACTTGAATATAAATATAATTGTGTACGTATTTATATTGATGTAATGAAAAATATAATCTTGGAATAATATATTGTAATAAGGATTATTCTTAAGGAGGTTGTAATATCATCGATGGGTAATCACTTAACCTCAAAGTTTGACACAAATTTTTTATTTTGTTGACAATGGATTTTTTATCAAAACTATCAAGATATGTTCTCTTGGGACAACAATAAAGATACTTGTTTTCTTGTGTCAAAATAGATTAAAAAATACATGGATTGGGTCTGTAGGACCCCTCTACACCTTCCCTCTTCTAATCTTATGGAAAAAACACACTTAAACCTTCACACACACTCCTCTTTCCCTTTCCTATCATGAAGTGGCCAAAGTATACACTCCCAAATTTAAACACGCCTTTCAGTCTTTGGTATCAATGATGCACTTCACATTCAAACAAGTCCTTCACGTTCAAACATGTTCAAATTTTCCTTTACCCAAATGCTCTATGTAATTTCACTTTATGTCGCATATGCGATATAAATTTTTTAATAAATTATTGTTAGAGGCACAAATAGATAATTTTTTGATAATAAGCATGATATATTTGATTCTCCCAAATGGAGCACCCGCTTATCATAAATTATAAACTCTCACACTTGTTACATTTGGCGCTTCATGTAAATGTTTCAATAATATTAATATTTACTAAAAGAGCATAGGAATCTGTTAAAAATAAAGAAGTTGTGGAAATAATTTTTTTCTTTCCTAATCATTTATGCTTCCTTTTTGTTATTGTACAAGATTTACTCATGATTTTGAAATGATATTATTGATGTGAAGCAATTGAACATGCTTAGTAATCCCACTAAATTTCATCAAGTATTAAGGAATTTATAGCATTTTTATTCTAGACTAGTAAAACCCCTAGTTAGGGTAGCCAATGGGATAGATAAATGCCTAATTGATTCGTCCACTATTGGAAAACCCTATAAATGAGTGCAAAGACTCTTCAACATGCTATGTACCATATTCCAAACTTGCAAAGATTGGCAAGGAAGGTTGCACATAGAAAATTTAACAAGTAGGTCTGATATCTTCATGTATCAGACCATAGAAGGAAACAAGGTAGAAGAAGCATTTCAAAAGGAAATCTAGAAGTGATCCACCTTGTGTTGTGTGCTGGGCAGTGTGGAGGGACCCTAAGGTTCAAAAAAATGTGATTAGATGCCATATTTCCAAGTAAAACAAGGTTATTTGATATTTTTATGTTTTTAAAATTTTCTTTTTGTTTTGGATTTTAAAAAAATATTTTAATCACTTATTGATATATTGTAGTGCCCACCCTTTAGTTTCTTTTAGTTGTAGTACTAAACTCTTTTTTTCCACTTGCACGTGTGCGTTGACTACTCTATTTTTTATTTGCAGTTGATATTGTATAACATTTTGATGGATTAAGTTAGTAGGAACCATGGATTTTGCGTTATTTTATGTGGATACAATTAGACTTATGATTCTTATCTCATGTTATGATGACATTTATGATTATGGATTACTGACAATACAAACATTATGATTGTATGCACATGGATCATTGTTGATCTCCAAGTCAAGTTGTTTATTAGTGTCACACACTTAGTCATTATCAAGGCAGGTTGGTCGGTCATCACTATGACCGAGCCATCTTAATAAGGATAAGAAATGTAGTTGACTTGTGTAAATATAATGTATGGACCAAGCAGTATTTACTTCTGAGAAAGTCAATGGTCACTGATTACTCAGTAGTTACCGAGGAGATTGAATGCCGAGTTTCATAGAACAGTTAGTGCCGAGTGACAACATATGCGTAGAATAGTTTTGATCGAGCACTAGAGATCAGATATGTCAAGTAAGATAGTTTTGGTATTGTGAGCTATGAAAATTAGGTGTAAAGGAGCATAATAATGAATCAAAACACTCTACAACTAATAATCTAAACTACATACATGCTAAGTCATAAAATGAAAACTTGAAATAAGCTAAATGAAGAAAGTACAAACCTCCTACAAGCTCATTCAAACTCTATTTTGTTCATTGGATTTGTCCATTTGTTATGAATGTGTGCTCATGGATGTGATTCAAGCTTCAAGTAGTGATCTCAAACTGGCATTATAACTCTTCTCTAAAAGATGGATTAATGATTTTCTCTCAAAATAGCATTATAAAAATGCATGAAAGGTGAATGAAAAATGTGAAGGAAGGAGGTTTCTTTTATAGAAAATGAGTGAGGAATCAAGGGTTAGGATGCAATCCTGAGGAGAGGCCTAGATGCATCTAGAAGAGAGCACATGGATTGTGATTCTTCAAGTGCATCATATTGTGACAAGTGTCTCAATATGATTGGGTTGAAAAGAGGGAGGAATGTGACCATTTAGGGAAGAGAGCCAAGAAGAATCTAGAAGATAAGGTTATTAATGAGGGTGTAAGAGTCTTAATGAGGAGTGTAAGAGGAATTAATGAAGATGTAAGAGCATTAAATATACTTGGATGAGGATGGCTCTATAAAGTTGACTTTGGGGAAGGGATTGTGATGCAGAGGGTTTGACAATCTAAGATTTCTCCTCACTCCTAGGTGCTTGTTTGACCAATCCAACCATCCAATGGTTGTTCTTTTTTGGATCTTCCTCTAATTAGGATCTCAAAGACCCTCTCTACCAACTTATCCTCCTAGGTATAGTTGGTTTTTAGAAGACTCCAAGATTTCTAAGCTCAACTAGTCCAACTACTTAACCACAAGCCTAGTTCCTTCCACTAAAACTTCACCTAGATTGCCAATCCTCTACCTAGGATCTTCTCACACATTCACCAAGACTCCTAACACACTTCTTGACCCCTTCTTGGTCATTCTTCATCCATCCCAATACTCCAAGAACCTTTACCAATCCAATTGGTCACTAATTCCACTAGGAGGCCTAGTTGCCCAATTCCTAGTAGGTCTATTTTCATCGATTTTGGTTAAATTCTCCCAAAATTTACAAATGGATCCACAAAAAAACTTTAAAATCTTCAATAAATCACCCAAAGCTATCATAATCCAAAACCTTGAGCTCTAAAATCACCCAAAACCCTATTTTCTTACAAGCCCTAGATTATAGCCTATTAATTAGGCCTCTAGACTAGTCAGCATGAAAAATTGTTAAACTTGTCTCCACCCTTTGATTCACCTCCTTCCATCTTTGAATCCTTTTAGGAGGCTATCTAGTGCATCTAAAAATGTCAGTAAGTCTTTCCCAAAAGGTCATGGGTTCTTGATCAAATCCTTCCTTCATCCTGTCCTGGCTCACCTGGTTTCACCAGTCAGCCACAGGGCTTCACTTTTGGCCTATGAAGTCCACTGAAAAAACCAAAAAGAAAACCAAAATCATATCTATAGATCCTAACCCTAATTCCCCCATGGTTTCAATCAATTCAACTAGAGGGATTTTAGGTTAGAGCCATTTCTAGCTAGGTAGCACTGTTTTGTCTCTGTCAGACTAGTGACCTTCAAAAAATTGTAACTTAACACCTATTGAACTTAAAAAAAAACTATCTATTGCATATGGAATCTGAAAGAAAACACTACACTTTCATGGATCCTAATCACCTATGCCAATCCGTACACAGTCGTACAGGAGCAAAGATACAGTGCAGATTACACAAATGTGGATACAATCATCCGTACAGAGGTGTCATAATTAAGTTTTTCAAACCAAAATATCATTAACCTTTTCAAAGCATCAAATCCATGCTCATATACCAAGCATGGGGTAGTTACATCATTTCTAATTACATTTTGTCAATTCTTGCAAAAGTTGCTCGAGCAACTTTTCAAAGTTGCTAGCAACATTTTGTATTTTGAGCATTTTGACCTTGTTTGTCAACTCGATGATGGATGTTGACTTCTAAGATCCAAAATAGGATATGTAGGGTCCTAAAACAAACTTATAACCCACCTTGAACTTAAATGGAAAATTTGCACTCTTTGAAGCCAAAATGACCCAAAACACCTAATGAGTACTAAAGCTCTTACAACATGAAGTTAAACTATCATTGCATCTAACCCCTTGGAACTTATTACCAAACACAAAACACAACCTACTCCAACCCAAAAACATGCAAAAACATCCAATAGGGAGGTTCCCTACACCATACTCCCTTGGACAAAATAACTCAAGTCCCTTGAGTTAGGATGTCTTCAATGGTGACCCCATGTTTTAGAATGTCCAACTCTATCATCCAAGTGGTCTCAGCTTCAGGTAGTCCCTACCACTTCATGAGGTACTCCTTGTAGTTACCCTTCCTTGTCTTCTTTATCACTTTAAAGTCCAGTACACTTTCCAATTGCAATGGCTTTCGGGTAGGCAAGTCTTTCACCCAATCATCATCCTCCAAATCTACAAGAGTGGATTGACCTGTGTCTGGTGTTGGTCCCTTGTAGGGATATAGGTCACAAACATTAAAAATGGGTGAGATACCCAAATTAGGAGGTAACTCCACCTCATAGGCATTCTTTCCATACTTGTGCAAAATCTTCAAAGGCCCTATCTTTTTCATTAGTAATTTAGTAGGCTAACCCTTGGGTAGCCTTTCCTTCCTAAGATAGGCTAGTAGTAGATCCCCAACTATGAACTACAAGTCTCTTCTAGTTTGATCAGCTTTGGATTTGTACTTCTCCATTTTTTTTTCTAAAGTCTTATTGACTTGATCATGCAGCTTCTTCATCTATTTAGAAAATGACTCTCCTTGAGCACTCCTCTTGTCCTTCAAAATAAGATCCATCAACTACAATATCCCTCTAGGATTGACCCCATATAGTATTTCAAAGGGGATTCTACCAGTACTCCTATTGATGGAGTCATTGTATGCAAATTCTTTTTGCACTATGATGTGATCCCATGACTGTCCATGTTTCTTGGTCAAACACCTCAACAAATTCCCAAGTGACCTACTCACTACCTCTATTTTCCCATCTGATTGTGGATGATAGGATGAAGAGAAAGACAAGTTTGTTCCAAGCATCTTCCATAAGGTCCTCCAAAAGTGACCGACAAACTTACTATCCCTATCACTTACAATATTTAGGGTCAATCCATGGATCCTTACAATGTCCCTAAAGAATAGACCTGCAATTTGAGAAGCATCATTTGTTTTCTTGCATGCAATGAAGTGTGCGATCTTGCTGAAATGGTCTACCACCACAAACACACTATCAAGACCCCTAGTTTTCTTTGGTAACCCCAAAACAAAGTCCATATTAAGGCACTCCCAAGGCCTTTGGGGTATAGATAAAGGTTGATACAACCCACTGTTGCTACTTTGTCCTTTTTCCCTCTGACAAATCTGACATTGTTCTATGAATCTCCTAACATCTAATTGCATCTTAGGCCAATAGTAATGCCTATGCACCTGCTCCAATGTTTTATCCACTCCTAAGTGTCCTCCTAAGCTCCCTTGGTGTTTCTCCTTCACAATATTTTCCCTCATTGAGCACTGAGGTATACACATAAGGTAACCTTTAAACAATAAGCCTTCTTGCAATACAAACTCATTGAAATCCACCTTGAACCCCTACTAAAACTTCACACATGCCTCATAGGCTTCTCTAAAATATTTGTCCTCCTTGTAGAGGTCCTTCAAATCATCCATACCCACACTTTGCATTTGTATCTCTTGGATTGTCACTACTCTTCTGATAATAACATCTACAACCTTATTACTAACCCCCTTCTTGTTCTTTATAACAAATGTATAAGACTGTAATGATTCTACCCACTTCATGTGCCTTTGGTTCAACTTTTCTTGTCCATTTAGGAAACTTAAAGCATGGTTATCAGTGTATACCACAAACTCCCTAGGTAATAGGTAGTGTCTCCACTTCTTAAGGGCTTGCACCATAGCATATTGTTCCAAGTCATATGTGGAATACTTTTGTTTAGCCTCATTCAAATTTTTCAGGGAAGAAAGCCACAAGATTTCCTTCTTGGCTTAACACTGCTCCAATAGCCAACTTTCTAGAATCACACTCTACCACAAAGAGTTGATTGAAATTAGGGAACCTAAGAGTAGGTAGTTATACAATCCTCTTCTTTAACATTTCAAACCGTCCATTCAAACTTACATTTGATTCCACCTTTTATGGTGTTAAGTATAGGGGCACACACATGACTAAAATTTCTCACAAAATTCCTATAGTAGGAGGCCAAACCATGGAAACTCCTAACATCCCCTATGGACCTAGGTGTAGACCATTCCAAAATGGACTTAACTTTATCAGGGTCCATCTTCATACATCCATTAGCAACCACAAAACCAAGGTAAACTAGTTCAATTTTGAGAAACTCACACTTTTCTTGATTTATCA
>MU225585.1:1094875-1133169 GCA_018584345.1 Thuja plicata | reverse complement strand
AAGGTAAACTATTACAAACTTACCAATGAACTATGCTAGCACTTCATTCATGAGCCTCATGAATGTGCTAGGTGCATTACTTAGGCCAAAGGGCATTACTAGCCACTCATACAGACCCTCATTGGTCTTAAAAGCTGTCTTCCACTCATCACAATGCCTCTTATTTGATGATACCCTGACTTCAAGTCCACCTTAGAAAATTAACAAGAACCTCCTAAATTGTCCATCAAATCTTCTATTCGGGGCATTGGAAATCTATATCTAATTGTGATCTTATTTATAGCCCTAGAGTCTGTAAAAATCCTCTATTTTCCATCCTTCTTAGGTGCAAGTACTATTGGCACAACACATGTGCTCAAACTATTCCTTATTAACCCCTTATCCAACAAACCTTGAATCTATTTTGCTATCTCTGCATTTTCACTTGGTGTCATCTTATATGCTTCTTTGTTAGGAAAATTTGCTCAAGGAATGAGGTCAATTTGATGACTCACATCCCTCATCAGTGGTAATGCACTTGGAAAACCATTATCTACTATGTCATGGTACTTCTCCAGCAATGCTTGTATCTCTAGTGGCAAACTAATTTTCTCCATAGTTTCCCCCTTTGGTTTTATCACTACTGCACAACAAACTCCTTTCTCCTTCTTCATGGCCTTTAGAAACTCTTTCCCACTCAATAACATCACACTTGTCCCCACATGCTTCTCTTCATTAGATTCTTGCAATGGATCCATTTGGAACTTCTTTCCTAGCTTGGTGATGACATAATTATTCTTCTCTCCATCATGTATGGATTTGACATCATACTGCCATGGACATCCTAGGAGCAGATGGAATGCATCCATAGGCCGTATGTCACATAGGACCTTGTCCTTATATTCTCCAATCTCAAACTCAACCATAGTTTTCTCATCTACCATTATTTGTTGACCCTTATTCAACCATGAAACCTTATAGGGTGTGGTATGAGGTATCCTCCTTAGCTTCAATTTGTCCACCATCTCTATGGATACTATGTTCTCAGTGGATCCAGAGTCCACTATCACTTTGCAAATCTTCCCATGAGACCTACAAGTTGTTTTAAACAAGTTCTTTCTCTATGGTGGCTCTATAGTGCTAGGCACTTTCAACAAGGTTCTCCTTAACATCAAGTTATCTCCATCCAATACTGGCCCTACCTTGGAGATGGGAGAAGTAACACTTTGAGTGTCATCCTCTTGTACCAATTGATTCCTTCTATCCTCCATTGAAGATGAGGAAGTCTTTTCAGGACACCTGCCCATTGTGTGATCCACTTGGTTGCAGTTATAACATCTTCCAGTGAAGACTGAATTAGATCTCCCTTGGGGATGGAACCTACCTCTTGGTGGTCCTCTACCTCTGTATCCTACCCTTTGGAAAGATCCTCTATATTGATTCCCCCCACCATTATCCATGGAATGATTGTCTTCTTTTCTATTAGGGCTCTTTCCCCTACCAAAGTTACTTCTTCCTCTTTGGAACCCTCTATTATTGCTGCCACCTCTTCCCCTTTGATGGAAGTCATTCCTCCTTCTAGCCTTGTCCTCTTCTCTTAAGGCCAATTGGAAACATTTGTGCATACTATCGGGAGCCATCATGCTAATCTCATCTTGTATCCCTTTCCTTAGCCCATTGAGATACCTTGCCACTTTCTCCATTTATTCATCTTGTCTTCTGTCCCTTAGGCTCAGCTTGTGGAAATCCTCTGTATAAGCACTCACTATCATCTCCTTTTGTCTTAAGTTCTGTAACTTTTGGTACATTTGGATTTCATAATCAATAGGCAAGAATTGTTTCCTCAATCTGATTTTCATCCTCTCCCAAGAAACAATATTTTTCTTTCCACTGCTTAACCTCTCATCCTGCATCATGTTCCACCACACCAATGCAGATCCTTTGAGTCTAGCCTTATCATAGCTGACTCTCTTCTCCTCTAAGACTTCTTTGTAATAAAATTGGTTGTCAATGGATTCAAGATAATCCAACAACTCTTCTCCATTCAGGCTGCCATAGCAATATGGTATGTGTTCCATGCTATCCTTGTTTAAAGACTTTAAGGCATCTAAGAATACATTTTTTTGTTTTTCCATCTCAGGTTCTTTCCCTTTGTTTTATGACTCTTCCATCTAACTTTCATCCCCATCACTTTCATCTCCCCATTCTGTGATCTTCTTTTTGCCCTTTGTCTCAGACACACCAGCCTTCTCCAAGAGGCCCTAAACCAATTCCACTATGGAATCCCTACTCATTTCCTTAGGAGGCATGATTTAAACCTCTTAACTCTCCTCCCCTTCAGACATACATAATCTTCAAGCTATTCTAGCTCTGATACCACTCTGATGCAGAGGGTTTGACAATCTAGAACTTTTCCTCACTCCTAGGTACTTGTTTGACCAATCCAACCATCCAATGGTTGTTATTTTTTGGATCTTCCTCCAATTAGGATCTCCAAGACCCTATCTACCAACTTCTCCTCCTATGTATAGTTGTTTTTTAGAAGACTCCAAGATTTCTAGGCTCAACTAGTCCAACTAGTTAACCAAAAGCCTAGTTCCTTCCACTAAAACTTCACCTAGATTGCCAATCCTCTACCTAGGATCTTCTCACACATTCACCAAGACTCCTAACACACTTCTTGATCCCTTCTTGGTCATTCTGCATCCATCCCAATACTCCAAGACCCTTTACCAATCCAATTGGTCACCAATTCCACTAGGAGGCCTAATTGCCCAATTCCTAGTAGGTCTATTTTCACCAATTTGGTTAAATGCTCCCAAAATTTCCAAATGAATCCACAAAAAAACTTGAAAATATTCAAGAAATCACCCAACCTTGTCAGAATCCAAAACCCCGACCTTTGAAAGCACCCAAAACCCCATTTTCTTGCAGGCCCTAGATTATAGCCTATTAATTAGGCCTCTGGACCAGTCAACATGAAAAATTGTTAAACTTGTCTCCACCCTTTGATTCACCTCCTTCCACTTTTGAATCCTTTTAGTAGACTATCTAGTGCATCTACAAATGTCACTAAGTCTTCCCCAAAAGGTCATGGGTGCTTGATCAAATCCTTCCTTCTCCCTGTCCTGGCTCACAAATGTGGATACAATCATCCGTACAGAGGTGTCAGAGTTAAGTGTTTCAAAAAAAAATCTCATTAACCTCTTCAAATAATTGAATCCATGCTCATATACCAAGCATGGGGTAGTTACACCAGTTCTAACTATATTTTTTCAATTCT
This sequence comes from Thuja plicata, assembly GCA_018584345.1. NCBI lineage: Eukaryota > Viridiplantae > Streptophyta > Pinopsida > Cupressales > Cupressaceae > Thuja > Thuja plicata. The sequence continues at coordinate 1,129,907 of MU225585.1, read as the reverse complement.
TGCAAAAGTTGCTCGAGCAACTTTTCAAAGTTGCTAGCAACATTTTATATTTTGAGCATTTTGACCTTGTTTGTCAACTCAATGATGGATGTTGACTACTAAGCTCCAAAATAGGATATGTAGTGTCCTAAAACACACTTCTAACCCACCTTGCACTCAAATGGAAACTTTTCACTATTTGAAGCCAAAATGACCCAAAACACCTAATGAGCACTAAAGCTCTTACAACATGAAGTTAAAATATCATTGCATCTAACCCCTTGGAACTTATTCCAAAACACACAACACAACCTAATCCAACCCAAAAACATGCAAAAAAATCCAATAGGGAGGTTCCCTACACTAGATTGAATTCCTAATCCAAATATTAGGAATGTGACATCAGTAGGGAGAGTTTAGGATAAGATTAGGATTAGGATAGGATTAGTAAGGGTGAAGAGGTTGGGATTGGTTTGAACTCTGAGTTAAGTGGTTGGGATTGGTCAAGTTAGCATGTGTGAAGGGGTTGGGTTAAGTTAGAACTTAGGGTTAGGTAGTTGAGATAGGTTAGGTTAGGGGTTAAAGGGAATATTAATGAATTGAATTACATAAATAACATATTCATTCAATAATAGGGGAAAAGGGTTTTAATTAATTATTAAGCTATTGGTTGCTTTTAATAATTAATCAGGACTATAGTCAATTAATTGAATTAATTAGGGATAGGGGATGACATAGGTAAATTAGGTAATGCTTAATTACTTAGCTGATATGTCCTAGAAGGCACTAAATATGATTAGATGTGTTAATCAGATTTAGGTGTCTACATTTTGCCTCTCTTTGACATAGTGTTAGAATAACACTATTTTGAAGATGTTTAAAACAATAGACGACACGAAGATGTGGATGTAGGAAATGAAGTTTCCTTAGAGTGATGATTAGGATAGATTTAGAATAGGATGACCAGGATGATGCCCCCTTGAGAGGGTGACATAGAGAAAAGGCGAAGCCTTGGCAGCATCTCGAAAAGATGGTCAGGAAAGACATGATAGAAAAAAGGAAGGGGGGGTAGAAGAATAAGGGATGGGATAGTCAGGTTTGCATCAAGGATGAAGGGTGAGGTTTTAGACGACATTTGATTGGAATAAAAGAGAATACTTTGCTAGGGATTTGATGGTGGGAAGGATTTTTCTTGAAGCTTGAGAAAGGGGTATTACGGGATGGAATACCGCCATGTAGTTGAGCACTTATTTTTATATAGCAATGCTAGAGACCATGCCAAGGCTACTAGGAAGATGAGGCCTTGTCACCAATGTTGCAGAGGACTGACACAAAAGACACACAGGGGTTACCCAGCATCACACATGAGTCCCATAAGAGCCATCATGGAAATGATGCTGGAAAAGCCCACAAGCAAACCACATTTCCCAAGTGCAGCATGTGAACCCAAATGGATTACATACATGCAAGGGTCATATCCAACTAACTCACAAGTAGAGAAAAAAAGATCAAGTTCCGTATCCTAGGTGCTATTAGCACTTGCCAAATTTTTCATGGTTCCAAGCTTCTTTTCTTGTCTTTACAATTTGACCTAGCCTCTGGCTCAAACCCTAAGTCTTATTGTGTTAAAAATCATGAGAAACCCTAAAACCTCTAAGACTTGTTCTATTTCTATGTTACTTTTTCATGTCACTTAAGTTAGAATTCCCCATGTGCGTATTCCCCTTTTCACATTGGTCGCTTGATCTCCTAGCCCGAGTCGAATATTAAATTTCATCCAGCGATCACGCAATTACCTTTTGTCACTAAATCTCTAAAGGATATGGCATCTTCTCTTTTTTTCATGAGACTTAGCTCGGGCCGTTGATTTCAAATCATATTGGAGCTGGTCGAGTTATCTCCAGATATTTCCAGGGTTCATATTTTTATCTCGAGACTTGGAGACTTCCTTAGTCGCGAAGTCTCATAAAGGTGACCCGAGGTAAAAGCTGAGTTAAAATGTAATGGTCACCAAGTCTCTTGAAGAATCATGGGTTAAGTTAAGGATTTGGAGATTCAATGACAACCACAGATGCAAATCAGATCTGACGGTAGTCATGAGGTTGTAGTAAGAATTTGAAAAGTCAGAAGAGATCCAGCGACTACAAGACATAAGGAAAGATGAGACACATGTTATGTTGTTGCGTAGTCTTGTGATGGATTAGGGTTTGCAGAAAAGATAAAGTGACTCAGCGATAGCCATCAGATGCAGCCAGATGAAGGATCAATGGTAGTAGGGAAGTCTCTAAATAAATATGTTAGATGTAGTATTTTTTAGTGATAAGGAGACTAAGTGTTGTCGCCAAGTCGCTAGATCAAGTGTTGTTGCTAGGTCGCTCGATAAAATGATGAGGTGCAAAATTATTTAGCGATAATGATACTGCTTCAGTCGCATAGTCTTGTGATATTTTAGGATTCTACCAGGGGATCTGGAGACTTAGTGATAGGAGTAAGATGAAAGCAGAGATCAATGGTGGTCGTATTGTCTCTAGAGGGAAAACAAAAAGGTAAAATCATCCAGCAACATGGAGACTAAGATGTTTGTCATGTAGTCTCCTGATGTAACTCAGAGTTAGTAAAATAGTTCACCAACTTGGAGACGTGAGGAAAATCAGTTGATCAGGGTTAAAGTAAAGTTATGCTCGAGGACAGAGAAAGGTTAAAGTATAGACAAGTTTGAATAGATCGTGTGGTAGGCACAAAGGCTTACATCAAAGTTTCTCGATATTTAATCATTAAGCGATTACACCTATAAGACATATGGTGGATCAGATTCTTGTTCCTAGGTACAGATTAAAGATGAATTAATGGTAGTGTTTTAAAGTAAAGATCAGGTTTGAATTTGGGCCGTTGATTGAGCTTTTCCGTGCCACATGTGATTGTTAAATTTTAAATTCATATATTTAAAAGGTTTCATATCAGATTTCATGGTAGTGGACTGATATTTTTTCTTAGAGGCATTAATGACCCATCTTGATCTTTTGGGCAGCTTTGCACAACTGTTGAAGACCGAACGGATGGAAATCTGATATATGGGCATGAATTTATATCTAGAATTAACAGGAATAGGTTTATAATCAAAGGGTAAATGCATACACAACCACCGGGTCTTTTCTGAATTAATGAAGTTGTTGTCATAGTCATGCCATGGAGTTTCTTTCCTATTAGAGTGCTGCGCTCATATCCATGGATTGGAGAATTAATTGCAGATCAAATTGCACAGATTGAAGAGATGAATTTAGGGTTTCAAATTGACATCAAAATTGAATTTTATATTTAATTGGTTGTAAACCCTAACCCTAAATGGTCTGAAGCTTGTAGCATTCTTGTTCCTATAAAATAATATTCAAGACCATTTAGAAAGGGATGGAGAATTGGGAAAGTAGAAAGCATTAGGCTAATACTTGTTTCTAGTGTATAAGATAACATATATAGTTTAGTGGTATTTAAATAGGAATAAAGTTGTATAATCTTTTGCATATTATCTAATTGCATATTTCATTGTAATACTGATTCAGAAGTAGTTTTCATCCTACTTAATATAATTTCTTCTAAGATTTGAGGCTCTCCTTTGTGTTGTCAGTGGAATTGTGAGTTTTCTGGCTTACTGTATGAGTTCTTCTTATGCATATGTGTATTTCATTGGTATTTGATTGAGAATCAAACTAAAATCCTTTGAATACTACATTAATTCTGTTTGATATCTACTTGAGGATCCTGTAGTGAGCAATCTGAAAGTTCTTATGTTTATGGTTTTGAATCTATGCCTAATAAGGTGTTTTAGTTTCAGTATTGTATGTAGGTTTTAGCCCAATAGATGAGGCACTGATTTGAGATTAGTATTCCTATTCTGATATCCTCCTTGAGTTGTTTAGCTATGTTCTATCCCACAAATATAAATCAAACTCATCACAAAATTATTTAAATTTTGAGGTGTTGTCCTACTTATTCCACCCATGGTAGTGGAGAGTCACTGAATGCTAGGTTGGCATTTACTACTTACTTACCATTCATTTTTTGTTTAAATCCTGAAGTAGAAGGTGTGGTAAAAGGTTGAGTTTAGTCTGGATGAGGTGTACCCACCTTGGTTTTGCAGAGCCAAAAGAAGAAGAGGGCAACCTTGACCATATAGTTGGTCCAGTTACCTTACAGAGCTCTCACACTTAGAACTAACCACTCCTAACATCAGTATTAAGGTATATTGGTTGCTCAAGTTAGCATAAACATTTTCAAACATTAAAAATATGACGACTCCGCTGGGGAAACAAAAGGTTTTTGCATCCTAGTTTCTCTGGTGCAATATCCTTTAAATATTTCAAACTAGAGATTGAATTGTCCCATCCAAGCTGACCAACAAGATGGTGACTCAGCTGGGGGCTTGAAAGAAAGAATTATCCTAAAATCTCTGGTTGAAGACAGAAGAATTACAATATCCTTTTAAGGATCATCAACTTACAGTTGAGCTGGCAACGCTGAGGAAAATAAAGATTGTAAGGTCTAATTTGAATCTCAACATATTATCAATTATCATTTTTGTGAAGTAATGTGATCCCAATTAATTTTTGGGTGGCGACTCTGAAGTAATCTCTATAGAAGTGTTGAGTATTAGAAATCATTTTGTCACATACTTTCCAATATGAGTCATAAAGGCACAAGGTCTCGGTTGAGAAAGATCCTGAAGATAGGTTGGGAAATGATTTCACAACTACATCCAAATCTAACCAGCCTAGAAAAAAATGGGTACCAGAGGTATCCCTCAAGATGAAGGACAAAGAGAAGAAATCACATAAGAAAGACTAGTCTGACATAGCCATGAAGGAAATAAATTTGAATATGAAGAAGCTGAGGCTGAAGACGTGGGAGTAGGTACAAATGAAGGTTATAGTTCTCCTAATGACAGAGAAGAAGAAGAATCTATTTCTACTCTGCCAGATCCTGATAGTATGGATGCAAAGATGGCTGAAGTGGATAGGTTGATTCAGTAAGAAATAGCTATAAGACAAAGAAGAGAAAATGAGAAGGAAAATAAGACTAGACAGGACCAAGTTGTCCTTGAACAAAAAATGAGAATATTATTAGAGCTCAGGGCAATGAACGATGTTGAGAAACCTCTGAGAGTTGAAGAGGAACTTGTTATTCAAATAGTCAGTCAACTAGGTCCTAAAGATAAGGGAAAGCAAGGAATGACAGGGGTTTCAATAAATGAGCATAAAAATATTGAGAGGCCTATTGATCAAATGTCTAATTTAGACATGGATCTTGAGAGAGCTAGAGTTGAAAGGGGATTCATAGCCAAGGATCTTGAATTTGAAGAATTGGAGGCTACTACTTTGGAGATGAAGAAGAAGGCTGATTATCTCTGATAGATGACAAGGCTTGTTCATCTTGGTCCCGAAGTAGCTACAACATCAAATCAAAAAGCCTCTACCTCTCAAGAAAACACTGCTTTCCAAGGGAAATCCACTCATGTAGAAAGGTACAAAAAATTTTCCTTTCATAATATCCAAGGATATCCTAATGAGGTTCCATTAAAACTTAGAGATAATATTCCCAAGTTCACTGGAAATAATGTAGTTACATGTGAAGAACACTTGAAATTTTTTGAGGATATGATGGATGATTGTGAAATTACACATGAGGATGTATTAATCAAACTCTTTATTTAGTCTTTGGTAGAGGATGCTATGGATTGGTTTAGAGGATTGCCTTATAATTCTATAGGGTCAATAGATGAACTAGTTGATTGATTTAAGGAGCAATATGGTGACAATACCAATGAGGGATTCATGTTGAATGAATTCAATAATATAAAAAAGAATCAAAATGAAGATGTTTCCCAGTTCAACATGAGATTTCAAAGAGCTCTGCACAAACTTTTTCAGGTTATGAGATTGGATGACAGAGTATTTTTAGCTACTTATCTCAATGCATTTGATTCTAAGATGGGATACCTCCTGAGAGACAAAAATCCAAGGACCATGAGAGAAGCCTACAAAATGGATGTCAATATAGAAAATAATAGGAGAGTATTTGGGAATTAGAGCTGAGTTTCTGGTTTTTGATTGTGTGTATTTTTTAGCATCAACGTTTCGGATCACAATCCGTGATCCATCATCAGGATGAGAGAGCATTTGGGAAGCTGGGTAGGAGAGAAGATTACAATCCTACAAATAAAGAATTAGACAAGCCATCAAATGCTAAGACTAAAGAGGAAATCAATATGAAGTAGATTCTAAATGCTATAAAAGACCTATAACTAGGAGAAAATAAAAATACTAGAGCTCCAAGTAATGATAGGTCGTCCTATAACAATTATAATCCCCAAAATAGGATGCAAAACTACCCATACAATACCCAATTCAAGGATGGGAGGCTCATTATCCCACAAAGGACAGAAAGGCCAAACAAAGATACTCTTGATCCTCTTCAGAGAAATTCAGCTAATATGTGTAATGATGAATATTGGTGTGAGGAATGTGAATCACCCCATAATCCAGATACTTGTGTTGTTGCTCTGAAGATGTATCCCAGTCAATCCCAACAAGAGAAGGAAGATGAGGAAAATTTATATGATGATGTTCGGAATGCAATGGCATATGAAAATTTAAGAAGTAATGAATCTGATGACCAAGACAAAAGTCAGGAGCTATCTTCATCAGATGAAGATAAATTTCAAAATCAAGCTGAAGATCAAGATATGCTTTTCTTTAAGGAAAATAAAGCAAACATTGATAAAATAGGATGTAATACTGCAAGGGGAGGAGAGCCATTCACAGCAAGAAGGAATTCAAGTGCAAAGAGGGCTAGAATCATAGAAAAATTGGTTGCCCAAGCACAAAGTAAATATAATTTGAGAAATAGAACAGTTGGAAATGAATTTGGCACACCAGCTGGTATGTTTGTTACAGAACCAAAAACAAGCCCTAAGAAGATATCAGAAAAAGAAAAAGCTACTAAGAATGTGAAGAAGATAAAGTTAAGAACAATAGATAAACCAAGCAATCCTAATATTTCTCAAAAGATTAAGATGAAGACACCAGAGATGGTTGTTCCTTCATTTCCAAAGGATGTTAAGGGAACTGAACTAAATCAGCCTACTCAAAATCAAGATAAGAATATTATTGCCAAGCAAAATATCTTTGATCTTGAATATGCTCCTATTGACATGGGAAAATTGATTTCTCAAATCACAGTCAGAGTTCCACTTTTGGAAATGATGAGGACTCCTGAGCATAAGGAGACAACTTTGGCATGGATGAATAGTGTTTTTACTACAAAAGTTTTGAAATCAGAAGTAAATGAGAAGGAAAGAAACTCCAAGGAAAAATTAGATACAAAGGGAAAAGAATCAGAAAAAATTATTTCTAAAATCCCTCAGGTTTTCTTAAACATAAATCATGTCTTTCCTCCTTCAAGAACTGTTGATCCTTTCTTCTTAACACTGGTTATTAATGGTAAGATGCTCAAGAATTGCATGATTGATTTAGGTGCATCAAATACAGTCATGCCTACAGAAATAATAAAATCAATGGGATTGCAGGTTGATACTCCTCATGGGAGATGCCAAGAAATAGATTCAAGAGAAGTGCATGTCATAGGTACCATTAAGGCCCTTCCTTATACACTTGCTACATTTCTAGAAAAAATATTAAAAATGAGTGTCTTAGTAGTTGACATTCCACCCCAATATGAAATGTTTCTATCTAGGAAATGGAGTGCCTTGATGGGAGGTAGTGTACAATGTGATTTGTCATTTGCCACATTTGACACAGCTGGCGAAAATATTATGGTATCCAGGGTAGAACTCCTCATATGATTGAGGAGAGTGAAGATGAAGAAATGATTTGTTTCTTGGATATAGATATTGGATCTTTCCAAGTGCAAGATAGTAAAGCTGAGAAAATTGTCCAACACATGTTCTTATCAGAAGAAAGGGACAATCTTGCAGATAAGAATGACCTATGGATAATGCACTTTGATGGTGCAAACTCAAAGGAAGGAGCTGGTGCCAGAGTGTTACTAATAGCTCCCAGTGGTAAGACCTACAATTTCTCATTTTCTTTGTTATTCACTTGCACAAATAATATTGTAGAATATGAGGCTTTGCTGATAGGATTGAGATTAGCTTCAAAATACAAGATCAAATATATCAGAGTCATTAGGGATTTTGAATTAGTTATTTCTCAAATAAGATCTAGATATGCTTCAAAAAATCAAAGGTTAAAACAGTACAGGAATGCTGTTTGGGATGAAATCAAAAATTTTGATGCATTTGGCATTGAATGGATGGACAGAAATCAAAACAAGATGGCAGTTCTGTTGGCTAATATTTCCTTAAGGCCTAACGATATTACATTTGCAGAAATTTATAAGGTAGAGGTTCAAACTAGGCCATCCATTCCAGACAGTGTTGAAAATTTGCAAGTCTTCAATGATGACTTGGATATTTTGGAATTCCTTTCTTGTGAATCAAATTTTGGTAAGAAAGAGATGGATTTTATTGGTTTTGTCGAAACCACAGATGGAAAATATAGTATTATCGGAAGGGAGGTTATTCAATTAAAATCAAATAAGGTACCCAAAGGTTTGGTTGTACTTGAAAGAGCTTTTGACAATAAAGATAAATCTTTGTCAGCTAGTACAATTAATAAGTCTAGGGACTTGGAAGAGATAAAATTAGGGACAAATCAAGATAAAAAAAGGGTGTATATTGGTAAGAAGTTATCCCCCAAGCTTAGAGATTTACTGGTAAATCTTCTTAGGAAATATAGACATGTTTTTGCATGGTCTTACAATGATTTGAAAGCATACAAAGAAGATTTTTTCCAGCATGAGATTCCATTAAAGGAAGGCACTAAGCCTTTTAGACAAAAGTTGAGACCTGTGAATCCCACTCTAGAACCTAAGATGTAGAATGAATTAAAAAGGATGAGGGATGCTGGAATCATAAATCCTATAAGGCATTCAACATGGGTATCAAATTTGGTACTAGTAAGAAAGAAAAATGGAGATATCAGATTGTGCGTGGACTTTAGAAATTTGTGTGAATTCCTTAAAAGATAATTATGGATTGGATAATATGGAGGCACTATTGCAAAGAGTCATAGGATCTGAGATGATGTCCATGTTGGATTTTTTTTAGGGTATAACCAGATCAAGGTCAAGGAATCTAAATAGTTCAAGACTGCATTCACCACACCCTAGGGAACTTATCTATATGTCAGACTTCCCTTTGGCCTAACAAATGTTGTGGCTACTTTCTAAGGAACCATGGATGTGGCATTTGTAGACTTCATAAACTTTTTTTTAGCAGTCTACCAAGATGATCTTACTACTTATTTAGCAAAAGAAGATCAACATTGTGATCATCTTGAAAAGATCTTTGTAAGGGCACTTGAATATGGGGTTTCTTTTAACCCAAAGAAGTGTGTTTTTGGGGTAAAAGAGGGAAATTTTTTAGGACATATTATCTCTAAAGATGGTGTTAGGATTGATCCTAATAGGGTGAATGTAATTGATAAATTCCCTCAACCCAAGAATGTTAAAGGCATCCAGTCTTTCTTCGGTCAAGTAAATTTCTTGAGAAGATTCGTTACAAATTTTGTAGAGGCTAGTTTACCAATCTCAAAGATGATGAAGAAAGGAGCCAAAGTGGAATGGACTCAAGAAGCATGTAGGGCTTTCTCAGATATTAAACATGCTATAAAAAATTCCCCTATTTTGAGAACCCCTGATTATACTAAGTTGCTTCAAATTTTCTCCTTTGCTTCTTATAATACTATTGCTGCAGTGTTATTACAGAAAAAATTAGAAGGCTATGAACAACCGATTTCTTTTTTTAGTAAATCCTTACAGGAAATAGAATTGAAATATGATATCATGGAGAAACAAGCTTATGCTTTGGTCAAGGCTGTTAAAGAATTTAGATGCTATTTGGTAGGGGAAACCATAATTGCTTATGTACCAAGTGTTGTTGTCAAGGACATCCCAGTCTAGCAAGAGGTATCAGGGAGAAGATGTAGATGGATCAACACGATCCAAGAGTTCAATATTGATGTCCATATAACTAAGTTGGTAAGAGGTTTAGGATTTTCTAAATTAATGGCTCAAAGAAATTTAGATGCTAACCACATTGATATGCTAGAGGAGGAACATCAACCTTATATTTGTGATATGGATTATTCTGATTGTATAAGATATCATTGGATAATTGCAGAAGATGATTTTTCCCCTGATATGAATGATAGTAAGAAGAGATAAATCAATTTGCATGCTTTGAATTATGCAATAATTCAAGGAAAATTATGGTGGAGGAGCAATGAAGGAGTGTTTCTCAAATGTGTAGATCAAGGCAGGTCTGATGATCTCTTAAAAGAAATGAATGATGGTGCATGTGGTGGCCATTATATGGCTAAGACTACTACCCATAAGATTATCAGATCTGGTTTTTGGTGGCCAACAATCTTCAAGGATGCCCACAAATATGTCAAAAGATGTGATGCTTGTCAGAGATTCTCAGGCAAGTTAAAATTTGGTGGAAATCTTCCCTTGAAGCCTGTTACAGTTGAGGCACCCTTTTAGAAGTGGGGAATGGATTTCATAGGTGAAATTTCTAACAAATATAGTGGAGGCCATTCATGGATCCTAGTGGCAACTGATTATTTTACCAAGTGGGTGGAAGCGATCCCCACTAGAAGAGCCACAAGTAGGGTTGTGATTGATTTCATAATGCAGAATATGTTGATTAGATTTGGTTGTCCAGAAATTATTGTGGTGGACAATGCTATGTGTTTCAGATCAGGGGAATTCACTGAATTTTGTCAGCAATATGGAAATCTGATTTCATATTCTTCCCCATATCACCCCTAAGGCAATGGCCAGGTTGAATCCAGTAACAAGAGTTTGATAAAGATTATTAAAAGAGTATAGGATGCAAATAAGAAGGCCTAGGATTCAAAACTATAGCTTTCTCTATGGGAAGATAGAGTAACAATGAAAAAATCTATTGGATGTGCACCCTTTGACTTAGTTTATGGTATTCATGCTAGATTACCATAGAATAATTTGTTGTAGATGTACAAATTTATCCAAATATATGATGATGATCTAGAAGATGAAATGAGAACCAGGTTGGAGGATTTGATACAATTAGATGAGTCAAGGAGGCAAGCACATGATGGGAACATCAGATTGCAGTTGCAATGCAAAAATTTATTTGACAAGAAAGCCACTATCAGGAAATTTGAGATTGATCATATGGTTTTGATGTGGAATGCCAGGATAGAGGACAAAGGAAAATATGAAAAAGTTGATCCCATATGGCTAGGACCATATCTAGTTAACAGTAAGTGGGGTTCTGATTCCTATATGTTAAAGGAATGAACTGGAAATATTATGGAGTTGTCGGTTCAAGGGAAGTTTTTGAAGTTTTACTTTTCTTGAAGAAGGCAAAGTCATGGACAATTAAGTATGTATATTTTTGTTTATAGTTTTCTACTTCTGGTTAGGTTTTCTTTTCCTATAGGTAGTCTACTTCTCCTAGTAATTCTAAATCCTTGTCATGCCTGCAAGAGGCTTGCATCCCCAGTTGGAGCCACTGTTAGCACTTGCCAAATTTTTCATGGTTCCAAGCTTCTTTTCCTATCTCTGCAATTTGTCCTAGCCTCTAGCTCAAACCCTAAGTCTTATTGTGTTCAAAATCATAAAAACCCCTAAAACCTCTAAGACTTGTTCTATTTCCGTGTTACTTTTTCATGTCACTTAAGTCAGAATTCCCCATGTGTGTATTTTCATTTTCACGTTGGTCGCTTGATCTCCTAACCCGAGCCAAATATTCTTTTTATCTAGCGATCACGTGATTACCTTTTGTTGCTAAGTCTCTGAAGGATATGACATCTTCTCTTTTTGTCATGAGACTTAGCGTAGACTGTTGATTTCAAATCAGATTGGAGGTGGTCACATTATCTCTAGATATTGCCAGGGTTAATATTTTTATCTCGAGACTTGGAGACTTCCTCAGTCGTGAAGTCTCATAAAGGTGACCCAGGGTAAAAGCTGAGTTAAAATGTAATGGTTGCCAAGTCTCTTGAAAGATCATGGGTTAAGTTAAGGATTTGGAGATTCAGCGACAACCACAGATGCCAATTAGATCTGACAGTAGTCACGATGTCATGGTAAGAATTTGAAAAGTCAGAAGAGATCCAGTGACTATGAGACATAAGGAAAGATGAGACACGTGTTATGTTGTCGTGTAGTCTCATGATGGATTAGGGTTTGCAAAAAAGATAAAGAGACTCAGCGACAACCCTCAGATGCAGCCAGATGAAGGATCAATGGTAGTCAAGAAGTCTCTAAATAAATATGTCAGATGCAGTATTTTCAGCGATAAGGAGACTAAGTGTTGTCGCCAAGTCGCTAGATCAAGTGTTGTCACCAGGTCACCAGATAAAATGATGAGGTGCAAAATTATTCAGTGATAATGAGACTGCTTTAGTCACATAGTCTCGTGATATTTTAGGGTTCTGCCAGGGGATTTGGAGACTTAGCAATAGGCGTCACATGAAAGCAGAGATCAATGGTGGTCGCGTTGTCTCCAGAGGGAAAACAAAAAGGTAAAATCATCCAACGACATGCAGACTAAGGTGTTTGTTGCGTAGTCTCCAGATGTAACTCAAAGTTAATAAAATGGTTCAGTGACTTGGAGACATGAGGCAATTCAGTTGATCAGGTTTAAAGTAAAGTTATGCTTGAGGACAGAGAAAGGTTAAAGTGAAGACAAGTTTGGAAAGATCGTGTGGTAGGTGCAAAGGCTTATATCAAAGTTGCTCGATATTTAATCATTAAGGGATTATGCCTATGCAGCACGTGGTGGATTAGATTCTTGTTCTCAGGTACAAATTAAAGATGAATTAATGGTAGTGTTTTAAAGTAAAGGTCAGGTTTGAATTTGGGCCATTGGTCACGCTTTTTTGCGCCACCTGTGACCGTTAATTTTTAAGTTCAAATATTTAAAAGGTTTCATATCAGATTTCATGGCAGTGGACTGATATTTTTTCTCAGAGGCATTAATGACCCATCTTGATATTTTGGGTAGCTCTACATAGCTGTTGAAGACCGAACAGATGGAAATCTGATATATGGGGATGCATTTATATCCAGACTTAACAAGAATAGTTTTATCATCAAAGGGTAAATGAATACACAGCTGTTGGGTCTTTTCTGAGTTAATGAAGTTGTTTTCATAGTCATTGCATGGAGTTTCTTGCCTATTAGAGTGTTGTGCTCATATCCATGGATTGGAGAATTAATTGCATATAAAATTTCACAGATTGAAGAGATGAATTCAGGGTTTCAACTTGACATCAGAATTGAATTTTATATTTAATTGGTTGTAAACCCTAACCCTAAATGGTCCAAATCTTGTAGCATTCTTGTTCCTATAAAATAATATTCAAGACCATTTAGAAAGGGCTGGAGAATTGGGAAAGTAAAAAGCATTAGGCTAATACTTGTTTCTAGTCTAGAAGATAGCAGATATAGTTTAGTGTTATTAAAATAGGAAGAAAGTTGTATAATCTCTAGCATATTATCTAATTGCATATTTCCTTGTCATACTGATTCATAAGCATTTTTAATCGTACTTAATATAATTTATTCTTAGATTTGAGTCTCTCCTTTATGTTGTCAGTGGAATTATGAGTTTTTTGGCTTACTGTATGAGTTCTGCTTATGTATATGTGTATTTCATTGGTATTTGATTGAGAATCAAATTAAACTCCTTTGAATACTACATTAATTCTGTTTGATATCTACTTGAGGATCCTTTAGTGAGCAATCTGAAAGTTCTTATGTTTATGGTTTTGAATCTATGCCTAATAAGGTGTTTTAGTTTCAATATTGTATGTAGGTTTTAGCCCAATGGATGAGGCACTGATCCGAGATTAGTATTCCTATTATAATATCCTCCTTGAGTTGTTTGGTTATGTTCTATCCCACAAATATAAATCAAATTCATCACAAAATTCTTTACCTTTTGAGGTGTTGTCCTACTTATTCCACCCATGGTAGTGGAGAGTCACTGAATTCTAGGTTGGATTTTTCTACTTAGTTACCATTCATCTATTGTTTAAATCCAGAAGTAGAAGGTGTGGTAAAGATTTGAGTTTAGTCTGGATTAGGTGTACTCACCTTGGTTTTGCAGAGCCAGAAGCAGAAGAGGGAAGTCTTGACCCTATAGCTGGTCCAATTACCTTACAGAGCTCTCACACTTGGAACTAACCACTCCTAACATCATTTTTAAGGTATATTGGTTGCTCAAGTTACAGTAAACATTTTCAAACACCAAAAGGTGCATCCTTTTGTAGCATACCATGATATAAAGTATCATGACAACTTTGAGGAGGAGAACAACCAAGAGAATCAGGATGATAACCAAGAACCAAAATCAAATTTCAAGATAAAAAATTTAATAACAATACGCCTTTTTCTAGAGAGAGCAATGATATGGGATGAGGATTGGATTGAGATTAGGTCAAGAGGAAGGATACATCCTACAAGAACCTAGTGAGAATGATGATCTAGATTTAGGTCAATGAGAGGAAGGATACATTCTCAAGGACCCATTTCCATGGAGATGTCAAGTGTGAATCTAATTGGCCAAAGATGTGATGAGATCAAATTGCTGAAAAAATATTTTATCATAAGGAACTTGCTGAAGCACAAGACTCAGAACTAAAACTGGATCACTTTCTACAAGGAGATCGACCAAGGATGTGAAATATGTACAAGCGCGACCGAGCTCAAGACTGGACTGACATAGACAATATATGTACAAAATGAAAGAATAGGAAGCTCAAAAAGAATGGATGAGATGAGGTAGATATGCATGATAATGCCACTGTTGAGCCAAAAGGCCAAGATAGAGGAATAGCGGATGGTGTTCTCTAGATGTGGGAATGATGTAATCCCAAATAAAACATAAGGATTTGGGAAGGATGCATCCCAATGATGATGACTAGATTGTGATCAAAGCTTGAAGCAAGGCTAAGGATGTGCTTGGATGGGTTTTTTGCATCTCTACTTTGGATAGATGGAGGATGCAGATAGGATTTGCATGCGATGGTAGGTCACAAGGAGAATTAGGATTGGAATGGGTGACATTGGGTTCACGAGGATAGCCTAGAGCTAGATACCAATGACAAGGGAAGAAATAAGTGATGGGATATATGAAAGGAGGAATTGGAAGATGGAGGAGACACTGGGGAATGCAAAGAGGAAAGCACTGGATGGAAGGATTTTAGTAGAGGAATGGATGGATAGCTGAAGGATTGTGGATAGGAGAGGAGGATCGAGAAATGACAGGTGGATACGAGAAGGTCTCCAAGGACTATGGCTCCAAGGAATAGAATGCCCTCACTTAGGATAGGTCATGCATGTGAGGAAGCATTAGGAGGGGGTACGATAGGATGGAAGAGAGGATAAAAAGAGGATGACGAAGTTGAATGAAAGATAGGACAAAGGGTGGATAAGGGAGGAAGATAGTGCAGAAGGATAGATGTAAGGATGGATAGGTGGATAAAAGGAGAGGTGGATAAAGATAGGAGATGGGAGATGGATTCAAGAGATGTCCAAAAGCATGTAGATATGGTGCCCTATATATTTAGTATCAAGATCCAGAGGAGGATGGAGGAAGTGAAAAGGACAAGACAAGATATGGATGGTAGATGGATGGAGGCCAGAAGGAACTGCCCCCAAGTGTGAAGAGCAACTAGATGAAGGAACTATGTATGACGCCTGTTTACCAGGTTTTCATCATGGTACTTGTTTGCCAAGTTTTCACCAGTGGATGAATTGATTTCTCTTTCTTTTTTTTTTTGCTTCTTTTGATTTTTTTTTACTTGTTTTGGTTTTTTGCTTTTTTTGTTGATCACAGTATGTTGGTACAACTTTATGTGGGATGAGTGACTTAGGAAAATGTAGATGATATATTTATGTGGGGGGAGATATGTGGGATAGGGGATATGATAGTTGGAAGTATTCAGATAAAATAATGGAAAGTGAGTGGGATAGGGGGATGCTGTCAGGATCAACATTGGCACATGCTGCGAGGGATGTGGGAAGAGTGAATGTGAAGTAGATGGTACTTGTGAATGAGATGGAGGAATAATGGTAGGAATTTGTTGGACATAAGGACCCAAAAGAGATTTTTAAGATGGAGAGGAAAACTCGGCTAGAGGATTAGTAACCTCAGACACCACAATAGATTTTTCTTTTAGATGCATGTCATCTTTTTGCTTTGGGATCCACATAGTTTTTTCTTTTGCTTTGGTTGGATTTTGTGGCCTATGGGATGTAGTGCATTATTTGATTGGATTTTATTTTGCTAGAGCATGTCATTGGAAGTGAACATGAAAATCTTTAGATTGTGGATCTGTAGTGTTATGCAACGGTGATTTAGCATCCAAATTATAGTGAGTAGCATTGGAAGAGATATGAGAACTTGCATGAGATGGAGGAAATGTAGATGGAATGGTGGAGGTAGGATGGTGGATGGAGTGCATGGGTATGTGCCTTTGTTGATCCTAATTAGGAATGTAAGCGGTGGAATTTTTTTATATGGTATTGATGGACAAAGGAAGGAGTGGGATAAGATGTGGGATGAGATTTTGGGACATAGGGGCCTGAAATGGATGGAGATGATGAAGGAAGAATATGGTAGGTTATCTTGGGTTGTAAGGATGGAGGAGGGAGGATGGAATTATATGCTTTAGAGGGATGATAGGAAGATGTGATGGGGGGCTTGAACACACTTGTGAACTTTTCTTTAGTTGCACCAACAGTTTTTGAAGAAGGGCCTCTAGGTGTCTAATCAATACCATAAGATCGTGGATGTCTTTTAACCTGAATGGGCTCCAGGGTACCTTACTCGTTTATGCCCATACCTTTACCTTGATAATTCCATTTTTTTAGCATTTGAGTCAAGTTAGGATACTTTTTAGTGAAGGAACAAGATGTGAGTCCATTATTAGGTGGACGAATAATGGTGGAGATGTAACTGATTTCCTCTGTTTTAAGCAGACCACCATAGATGAATGTGATTGGATCAAGGTAATGGAGTAATGGTGGTGGGATAGTTGGATTTGGAGGTGATAAAGGAGGATGAAGGGGAGGAGAGGGGATGCTTGAAAATTGACTCAGATGGGGAAATGGATTTAGAGTTGGAGTAGATGGAAGGATAGGATCTTGAGATGGAGGAGTGGATGAATTAGGAAGTGGAGTGGATGGATCATGTAATGGATGGAGTGGGATGTTAGGATCTGGATATGGAGGAGTGGATGCATTAGGAAGTGGAGTGGATGGTACAATATTCATTCAAGTTAATGGATACTTCAACATGCTTTTGGACAAGGTCTTGACATGATTGGATTGATGTGGATGGTGTGATGGGGGATATATGGATGGATTCTTCAAATGAGTTAGATGGATGGATGGATTCTTAAAATGGGTTGGATGAAGGGATGGGAGATTCTTCAAATGTTTTGGATTGGGGGATGGGTGATTCTTCAAATGGGTTGGATGGAGGGATGGGTGATTTTGTTAGAGAGGGAAGAAGGGTGGATGCATGAGGTTTATTGAATTGGATGTGGATAGTGTCAGGAGGAGAAGATGGGGATGCAGATTGGATGAATTCAAAGGGTGAGGGGAATTCAATGGTGCTAGGAGATGGAAGAGAATAAAAAAGTATGAGATCAGGAAGGGAAATAATATGTATGGGAGATGGAAGATGATAAAAAAGGATGAGATTCAGAAGGGAAATAATAGGTATGAGAGATGGAAGAGGAATGATGGGTGCGGGAGATGGAAGGGCTTCATCACTAGTGTTATCCCATGGGGGAGTGATATGACATGACTCTTTAAGAGATGGATTTTATATTGGATTCCTTGTGAAACTCCTTGGATACTTACATATCGGATGGTGGGAAGATGGTATGGTGAGATAGTTTACATAGGTAGGCATGGGGGTGACTTGCGAACAAGATTGACTAACTAATGAGAGAGGAGGGACGGATTGGGGTATGGAATATGTATTAATGTAGGTAGGAATGGGAGATGGTAGATTGGAATAAGATGGGGTAGATGGCTAAGATAGAGTGGATGGTAGATTAACAATAGCATAGGGATCATGGTGCTGGCTTCGGGGAAATGAAGGACTAGGATTAGGAATTTGAACATGGGTTGGAGGATAATGAGATGGTGGATTGAGATTAGGGATATAGCTAGTAGTGTTATTGTGAAAAGAGGGAGTTTGGGATATGACTGTGGGATAAGATGGGTGCATGAATGTATAGGAAGGAGATGTGGATGAAGGATAAGATGGATTTCCCTTGTCAAAGGTAGGATAAGGAGTGCTAGTGGGTATGCATGGTGACATGATGGGATAGTGTAGAGGAACAAATGGAGTTTGGAGGTTGCTTGGAGTAAGTGTGTTAAGGATTTCCATGTACACATCATGATCAAAAAGATCCTCATTATCACTAGAATAGGATGTTGGGGTGGGCTGGCTAAGGTTTTCAAAGTATGCATCATGATCAACAAGACTCTCATCATCACTAAATAGGACGTTGGGGAGATCTTGCTAAGGTTTTCAAAGTATGCATCATGATCAACAAGACTCTTATCATCATTTGAATAGGAAGTTGGGGAGAGCTTGATAAGGTTTTAAAAGTATGCATCATGATCAACAAGACTATCATCATCACTGGAATAAGATAAAGACAAGGAAGAGATATGACAACCAAACTCATCATAATAGATTTGTGACATGACGCTTTTTTCATGAGTTGGATAAGGAGGAATGAGGGAAATGAAAGGAAGACTCAAGATTAGATTAGGAAGAAAGAATGACACCGAAGAAGATGGAAAGAGGATGGGAAATGAAAAAGCTAGCCCTACTGGTCTAGGATATGGGGAGAAATGGAGGACTTGACTTTCTTGTGCTTGATGGAAATAGATATGAGCTCAGTTTGATAATGTTTAAGATGAGTCATTGTCTACGACAAGTGTGCCTTGGAATGTTTTTAGAATAAATGATGATCTCGAGGATTTTGAGCAAATAGTATTGCAAGAGGCAAAGCAACCTTGCAAGAAGCATACACATACAGATGTTAATCTCTTTGGAAAAAGGACTTCAAAACTCTCAGATTTGTATATGTTCAAGAATTGTTTTTCACAAGGTTTGTAACGCTGAAGACACATACAAGCACTTTATACCTTAAGGATTTGGTGAGCTTGAAACCTTTGTCTGCATACATAGGCACACACACAAGAGCTAATCAAAATATGACCACCATTAAGCATGAGGCTCCATGATGTCATATTATCCGACTCCAAATGCTCAGGGTGACGCGAATGTGCGAATTTCTTGGGGAAGTTACTATCTTCCTTACCCAGTCTATTATCAAGCTTTCAAGGATGGATCAGGTAGGTTGCTAGATTTATTAGTTGCAAGTATTTTTGTGGTGTCCCTGCAATCAGTTTATATGGTGTGACTCACTTAAGAGCCTAGTTCAACAATGCCAGTATGCTGAGGATATTCACTCAGTATGGACTACCATTGAACAAGACCCGTCTGAGCTTGAAGGGATATAGATGGACCGTTAAGTCCACCTTATTTCTATATTGGCCAAAGGGTTTATTGGTTTGGGGTCATTCTCCAGAAGGACTCGTGCTTCTTCTAGATAGGCCCCTCTATGCAAAAATTGACCACGAAAGCCAATGTGAGAGGATAGTGCATGATGTGAGGTTGCGCTCTACAGATTTTGTCCAAATGCACCAAAAATGCAAAACACACAGTTAATTATTTTTGATAAGTTAGGCAATGTTTGATTTGTGCAGAAATTAAACTCCCAAGTTTGTTTGATTTTATGTGCACCAAATCGAAATGTACTTTGCCTTGCTCAATTCATGTTTATGCATTCAAGATGATGTTTGATTGAGTTGTTAAGTTTTAAACCCAAATTTGAAATGTTCTGATTTACCTGTTCAATTTTTAGGACTCAAATTGAAATGTGCTTGATTTGCCTTGTTCATTTTTAAAACCTAAATTGAAATGTTGATTGAATGTTCAGTGTTTAGATACAAAATGAAAGATGTGATAGATTGTCCAATTTTAAAGCCCAAAAAGTGAAGTGTTAAAATTAGTTCAATTTTAAGATCCAAAAATAAGATGTGTGATTTGATTTTTTAGTTTTAAACCTAAAATCAAATGTTTGATTGTTCATTTTCCTTAAAGCATTCAAGGTTTTGTGCATGTCCGTTTTAAGCCCAAAAAAGAAATGTTGATTTTTTTTTATTTTTTGACTTTTATTGACTTTGACTTTTGTTGACTTTGAAACCCAAAACCAAGTGTGAAATGATGTGAGTACATACATTGTTCTTTTTAAACACCAAAAAGTGAAATACAGATTTTTTAATTAAAAGATTATGTGCTTTCTTACCAAACTAGATGGCTAACCTATAGACCTGTAAAAAAAAAAAAGTTAGTAAGAGTGCATTATTGTAGGTTTACAGTGCCTTCCCCCCATATTTTTACAAATAATGGTCCCAATGATATAGACCATATTTCAACAAATGGGTAATAGAGAGAAAGTAGAAAGAAGATAGAAGGAATACAGTCTTCTTGTTTGTGTATCAATGATATTTGTGGAAGTGTAATAGAGAGAAAGTAGAAAGAAGATAGAAGGAATATAGTCTTCTTTCCTTTTTCAACCAGTAAAAGAAAATAAGAGCTTGCAAAACATACTCAAACAACAAAAACACATTAGCTTAGATGGTTAGTTTGCAAGAAAAACAATGAAAGGAACCCGTGAAGTGGGTCCCACCGGGCGTGCCAGAATGTGAGGTATGAAAATTAGGTGTAAAGGAGCATAATAATGAATCAAAACACTCTACAACTAATAAAATTAACTACATACATGCTAAGATATAAAATGAAAACTTGAAATAAGCTAAATGAAGAAAGTGAAAACCTCGTACAAGCTCAGTCAAACTTCATTTTGTTAATTGGATTTGTCCATTTGTTGTGGATGTGTGCTCATGGATGTGCTTCAAGCTTCAAGTTGTGATCTCAAACTGGCATTATAACTCTTCTCTAAAAGATGGATTCATGATTTTATCTCAAAATAGCATTATAACAATGCATGAAAGGTGGATGAAAAATGTGAAGGAAGGAGGTTTCTTTTATAGAAACTGGGTGAGGAATCAAGGGTCAGGATGCAATCCTAAGGAGAGGCCTAGATGCACGTAGAAGAGAGCACATGGATTGTGCTTCTTCAAGTGCATAATATTGTGACAAGTGTCTCAATATGATTGGGTTGAAAAGAGGGAGGAATGTGACCATTTAGGGAAGAGAGACTCTAGAAGATAAGGTTATTAATGAGGGTGTAAGAGCCTTAATGAGGAGTGTAAGAGGAATTAATGAGTCATTAATGAAGATTTAAGAGCATTAAATGTGCTTGGATGAGGATGGATTGAGAAAGTTGACTTTGGGGAAGGGATTGAATTCATAATCCAAAGATTAGGAATGTGACATCATTAGGGAGAGTTTAGGATAAGATTAAGATTATGATAGGATTAGCAAGGGTGAAGAGGTTGGGATTGGTTTGAACTCTGAGTTAGGTGGTTAGGATTGGTTAGGTTAGCATGTGTGAAGGGGTTGGGTTGATTTAGAACTCAGGGTTAGGTGGTTGAGATAGGTTAGGCTAGGGGTTAAAGGGAATATTAATGAATTGAATTACATAAATAACATATTCATTCAATAATAGGGGAAAAGGGTTTTAATTAATTATTAAGCTATTGGTTTCTTTTAATAATTAATCAGGACTATAGCTGATTAATTAAATTAATTAGGGCTAGGGGATGACATGGTTCAATTAGGTAATGCTTAATTACTTAGCTGATATGTCCTAGAAGGCACTAAATATGATTAGATGTGTTAATCAGATTTAGGTGTCTACAGGTATATGTGTTTGGAATGGCACAAACACTTAGGTAAACCATTTTGGCCAACGTCTATGTATGATTTAATGATAGTTAAATTCATTCAAGGAGTTAATTACGCACTATGGATGAGATCATTAATCCCTATGCAAGCAATACAACCAATCAAAAAATAGGAATGCTTAAGTAACAAAAGTGATGAATTTAGATCATTGATTTTGATATGGAAGCTTCATCAATTATCTATATAAATAAATATTCTAACCCTAAACATGCAAGAGAGAAGAGATAGTGTGTGTATGCGAAAGAAGTAGAATTTTGTATATCAGAAGCATAGATCAGGCAAAATGGCCAAGCAGAGTAGTGAAGGACAAAAAAGAGTTATATCATATTTTGAGATCAGTTAAGAGTTGGAAAGAGGAGACTTGTCATCAACATTTGAAGTGAAAACCAAAGGATCACATACTGATACATTCTAACAAGTGAATCAGGTTAAATCTCTTAATAGAGTTTTCCTAAAAAACCTTTGTGAATCTCCTAACAGGGAGCTTACTTAGTTATAAGTTTAAATCCTTTAATCAAGGTAGATTAAATAAATATGTAAGCTCTTAATAGGGAAGATCCCTCACAGGGTAGATCATCAGAAGTGATCAAAAACTTGTAGCCCTAATAGACACACTTTGTTACTGCAGTAGTGAAGATTTTTGGGTGTCATCCCCACCCCAATTTTACCTTTCAAGGGTTTATGGGTTACCAAAATCTTTGTGTTATGTGTTTATCATGGATGTGATTAGCAGTTAGATCTATTATAGTATTGCAGTAAATGTTTATGTGATTCATGATATACTGTTGAATCATTTTTTTTCTAAAGTGTAAAAGTTTTATAGATCCTGATTCACCCCCCCTCCTCAGTATCTTGCTTTCCCAAATAAGAATTCCAACAATTGGTATCAGAGCTTTGTTCTCTTAGAAGAAGTCTAACCACTTGAGAGTTAAGATGTTGGAGATAGAGGTTTATAAGTTGGGAAAGGTCATAGAGAATCAAAAGATTGACATCCAGCTTGCACTGCAACAACTTGAGACAACAAGAGAGGAATTGAAGAATTCCTTAAAGGCAAGAAAAGAATTGGAAACTCAGCTGAATGACACTCAATATCAAGAAGAAGACATCGAAGGTCTATTTGATAATGGAAATTCCAAAGAAATTAATACAACAATTGCAGATCTATTGGATAAAAAAAAACACTGAATGAACGAGTCAGAAGTCTAAAGAGAGAACAAGAAACTAAATGAATAACACTATGTGAGGTGATTGATCAGAAAAAGAAAGCTGAGGAAGACAAGATAATGGAAGAAGAAGATAAGAGACAAATGGCTACTAGACTTGATGAAAGGACATGTGATGTTTAGAAGCTCACAAACAATCAGTTAGACATGGTAAAAAAAATTTTATTTGCAAACAAAGAGGTAAACAAGAAAGAGATTGAAATTACATATCTGAGATCAAAGAACAATCAACTGAAAAATGAGTTAAGATCTGAAAGGGAACTCATTAAGAGGATGAACAAACCTAATGAATCCATGAGATATGTTGAGGAGATGATGAGATCACCAAGAAGAATCATTGACACCTCTGGACTAGGTCATATCGTGCACCTATCATCTAATGAAGAAGGAGAATCATAAAAGAGTGGAGAACAAAGGAATGCAAAGCTGAAGAAAAAAAAACCTACATGTCATCATTGTGGGAAACTAGGACACACAACAAATATTTGTAGAAGAAAAAATGGTAAGTCCAATCCTAAGCCTAAATCCAATGGATATTTCTTTAACTGTAAGAAGCATGGACATTAGGCACATGAATGTAGGTCAAAGAATAGCAATACACTTACTACACCTAGATTTCAAGGATATTGTTACAATTGCCAAAAGTATGGTCATAGTGCCCAAGACTGCAGATCTAATGAAAAATCTAAGTGGACATCCAAGAAAAAAGGCAATGCACCTAGGAAAGGTAACACATTTATTTGGGATTACAATACAAGGCATAGTTGTCATTATTATGGTGAATATGGTCATATTGCAGAAAATTGTATAAGGACACACTTTAGAGGTAAATCCAAGAGTTGGATGAATGTAAGTTTGGTCTGTTATAGTTGTCACAAGATTGGTCATACAAGAAGAGACTGCAGGACCAGAGCACCGATACCTACTATTGATCAGATAAAGAACCAGATGAATCTGACATGGAGAAAGAAAGAAGAAGCAAGTAGTAGTGGAAATAGAGAATCTGAGATCACCCAATCCAATGGATCAGGTGATCACACTACTTCCAATTAAGAAAAGAAGGTATGTAAGGAACTATTTTTTTCAAATATTATATCTAACACCAGTTCCTAACATTAGATGTATTAAAGTCCATATCTGCATAAGTCAAGATGCATTAGAAAAGATCTAAGGCAAGAACCAAGAAAATAATTAATATGCATAATTGGTGATGAGCATTAGTATTAATGTCTGTGGTAACCGAGTTTCTCAGTATGCACCGAGCCCCCATAATGACCGATCTGATATATTGACCGAGTTAAGTGTGGAAGTTTTAGTAGTGACCGATTCAAGAATCTGACTGAGTGATGGAATGAGTTAACTGAGCTATTATAAAAGGACTGAGAAAACTATTTTACACTCACTAATGTACCGAGCTTTTATCGAAGACCTAATTCAAACGTTTGATTCTATATAAGGAATTTTTCCATTCATTTTCATTTCACAAAGAGATAAGAGAATTTGCAGAGCGATTCAAAGGAAATTGAGAGTGTGATTTAAGAAAAGTCTGTGAAGATTCAACTACGTATCGTTAGCAAATACTATGAAGTTACTCAGAATCCATATTATGAACCCTAACTTAAAGAAATGGCTGCCATTTCATCTATTAGAGTGATGAAGCAAGAAAATGAGGTAAATAATTTTCAATTTGTCAAGAGTGATGCATGTGGACCACCACATTTTTGAGCTGTACCTGAGACTGTGATTAAGGGAGATCTCTCGGGAGCCCTGTCATCGATCCTGCCAAAGGTTTTAATGATTCATGATGTGAGGGCATGATATATGTGAAGAGTAAGGGAGATTCAAGATTATGAGCTGAGGAAAGCATATCATAAACTATGCATAGATGGAGCACTAAAGGCTGAACACCAACACATTGCCAACAAAGGGTTAGTTCATGTCCTAGACTTCCCTCATGACTTCAAAGTTGAATGGATTAGAATAGTTTTGAGAAGAGTTCATGATATGAACTTATCATTGGAGAATGGGCCAGAAAAAATACCAAGGAAATCATTCACCGAGTTACTAGATACCCTATTCTACAAGGAAAGAGAACTATGTGATGTCAGGGTAAGGAAGTGATTCATGCAAACACTATGGCAGAATGGAACAAATGAGGAATGACAATTTCTACAATCACAAATCCTAAAATAAACTTTGCTGTAAGGGTAATAGCACACAAGTTTTATCAGTCAAGAATATTGGATAGTGTTCCCTGTATTACAATTGACCAAAAATGGAAGATAGTGAAGAAGGATCACACAGATGATCTTGCCGAGCTGCAAATGATTCAATTGGCAGAGAATTTATCATCAATCAAGAAGGCGAAGAACTCAATGTGTAAGTTCGAATCCATGATAGTCTATATATTTTTCTATATTCAAAATACTTTTCCTACCTTAGGAGATGTTGTCTAGAGTCAAGACCGATTAGTGACACTGTAGATAAATGATTTTATTCAGAAATTGGGAGAAAACTCTGATAATATTATGGAAAATTACTTTGTTGAATTCAAGAAGAAAATGAGGATAAGGAGAAGAATCCCTATATCATTAGTAGAGAAACATTATGATGATGTTTGTTTCCTTGTTGATACTGATTTTACATATGTACAAGCCGTTGTATCGAGGGTAGCGTGGTTGAGGCCATTTCCCTATGAGGTATGTATTGATAAAACATCTGCAGCAATCAAAACTTTACTCTTAGAAGAAATTGACAAAAATGCTAAGACATTTGGGAGCTATGAAGAAGCCAAATCTAAGATAACCATGGGCTTGAAGGCTGCAACCTTGGAGAGAAAAAGAAAGAAGATAGTTAATAATCTTGAGAAAATGTAAGGTCAAGAAGAATAGGAGAATGCATCATTCCAGATCACACAAGGTCATGGTGAGGACCAATCTAGTGATTCAGAAGAAAGTGAGGATGAAGAAGTGGGTACACAAATGAAGGGTAAGAAAATAATGGTTTTTGAGATAGATAGATAGAAAGAAGAGTTCAAAGTAGAACCCTACTACTCCTGCCACAACAAGATTGAGAACAATAGAATCTTCAATTGCAATTGCAGTCGTGCCACAAAAGAATTTTTTTGTAAAGAAAGCTAAAGGGGAGAGCTCTAAGAAAAGTAAGCAAGTTCAAATTAAGGTTGAGCCGAGCCACCCTAAGAAGAAACTAAGAAGAAGAAATGTATTGGAAAATGATGATGAAGATGAGGAGATGACAAACACAGATGATATAAAAAAATTCAAGGTGGTCACACATAAGCATCTGACAAAAGTGGATGAGATTTTACACAACATCAAAAGTTCCTCAGGTTTGTCAGGATTTAAATTCATTAAATTTGAAAAGTTTAGTACAATTGATAAGATAAAGATAGAGGATGCAATTATAGAAATGTTGGGATCATTCAAGATGAAACCATTAGAAATTGGGAATCTTGTCCCTGATGAATTGTTCAACAAGATTGACGAGAGATGAAGTTTTCCATTAAGACTAAAAGGAAGATAAGAGAAGGTGCATTAGCCCATTTGATGCCTGAATTGACACAAAAAAAACAACAAAACTCATGGAACAATATAGGAACATTTTTATTCCTAAATTGAGAGTATATTCTATATTGAGGAAGGATGTTGAAGGGGTTGTTCAACAAAGCACATTAATCTGGAAGACAACTTTTAGACTGATAGTTGACAAGAATGTAAACATAGATGAAGGAACATTTGGACAAATAGAGCTTGACAATAAAGAAGACATTGATGAGCCTGAGAATCTTGAGGAGTAAATAAGGAAGAAGGTTGAGGATTCACAAGAATCCCAAGGAGTAGGGTAAGCCAACAATCACCATTCTAGATTCACCTACCGAGGCTAACTTTGAAATTAATGCAGAAGGAGATGAGAGCATGGAAGATCAAGAAGATAAGTCTATAACAGATATCTCATGACCTCATGATGAAGGAACAAATGAGACTAAGTCTACATGAACCTAGGAGAGATAGGATCCTAAGGAACAAGAGGCTATTCAAGCACTATTTCAACTACTAAATGTCACACCTCTTGCACTCAGTGAAACTAAGATCATTGATACACCTAAACAATAGGTAATTAATACTTAGAATGAGTCTATTCCAGTCAGTGGTGACACCAGTATATTGAAAGGAGAGCAGAGACCGAGTATCAACACACCAGAGAAAAAGAAGAAAAAGTCACACAAAAAGGACAAGTCTCCTAGCATAGAAGTGACACTAGATGAAGTCGCAGTGATTCCAAAATGGGACACTGATAACTTGTCATATGAGCAAGTGCTAACTCTGCAGGATTTATTGAAAAGGAAGAGAAAAAAAGAGAAATTGAGAAGAGAGAATCAACAAAAGAAGGTATTACATGAGATAAAGGATATCTTTGTTGATGCATTTGAGTTACAAGATATAAATAAGCAAACACCTATTTTAGATAAATTGGTTCATATTGTTCAAAAGGTGACCAATGATGATATTGAAGCTAATGAGAAGCTCATGCAATGGTATGAGAGGAAGTTTGAGACCAAAGTTCTTGATAAAGTTGCAATAGAGATTATTGTAAAATAGGTTGCACTTTCTTATCTTGTAAGTAATTTAGAGGAAGTTGTACAAAAAACTTTGTGATGTAGAATTATTTACAAAGGAGAACCAACAACTTATTGAGAAGCTTCAGTTAGATATAAACTCAACAAGACATTCATTGAGCACGGATGCAAGTTCCAGCTCCATTCATTTCACTAGGTTAACTCATGCCCAAGGAAGATTAGCCGAGCTAATGGTTAATGATGGTAAAATAAGGGCAAAATTAATATCTATTAAAACAATGTTGATACCTCATTTGGAGGTCATGCATAGAGAATTGACAGCTGCAAAAGAATTAGTACAGAGAGATCCTCCTCTCTCTATAGCAGAAAGTTTGGTTGATCTAGCTGCTCAGCTAGAAGTTAAACTACAACTTTTGGAGTCTGTGAGATCTAGTTGGGACAATGCATTAGCAATGATTCTACAGCTCCAAAAACCATTTTTGGATAAGTACTCTCTGAGCCCTACACCCCTAGCAACCAAGAGTGACAAAAACAAGGGGGAAATAGATG
The DNA here is from genome assembly GCA_018584345.1 of Thuja plicata. Taxonomy (NCBI): domain Eukaryota; kingdom Viridiplantae; phylum Streptophyta; class Pinopsida; order Cupressales; family Cupressaceae; genus Thuja; species Thuja plicata. The sequence continues at coordinate 1,101,460 of MU225585.1, read as the reverse complement.
AAGACAAGGGGAAATAGCTAAAAATTCATATGGTCAAAAAGGTATGACATACAATTTTGTTAGTTTTGAATACACATTTTTGAAATCTTGAGTATGTCAAAAATTATGTATGTATGATGTATATGTATTGAAGTATTTATGAAGCCCGAGTCATAATCTTAGGGGGAGTACTGGAGTACTATTTTGTTAAGGTATTGAAAAGTCATGACAAAGTGTTTTTTCCACTAATGTCAAAGGGGGAAATTGTTGATCTCCAAGTCATGTTGTCTATTAGTGTCACACACTAAGTCATTATCAAAATAGGTTGGTCGATCATCACTATGACTGAGCCATCTTACTAAGGCCAAGCAATGTATTTGACTTGTGTAAATATCATGTATGGACCGAGCAGTAGTTACTGTTGAGAAAGTCAATGGTCGCCGAGTGCTTAGTAGTTACCGAGAAGATTGAATGCCGAGTTGCATAGAGAAGTTAGTGCCGAGTGACAACATATGCATAGAACAGTTTTGACTAAGCATTAGAGATTTCATATGCCAAGTAGGATAGTTTCCGTATATGTGTTTTGAATGGCACAAATACTTAGGTAAATTGTTTTGGCTGACTTCTATGTATGATTTAATGATCGTTAAAGACATTCAAGGAGTTAATTATGCACTATGGTTGAGATCATTAATCCCTATGCAAGAAATGCAACCAATCAAAAAATAGGAATGCTTAAGTAAAAAAAGTGATGAATCTAGATCATTGATTTTGATCTGGAAGCTTCATCAATTATCTATATAAAGAAAGCTTCTAACCCTAAACAGGAAAGAGAGAAGAGATCATGTGTGTATGTGAAAGATGCAGAGTTTTGTATATTAGAAGCATAGATCAGACAGAGTGACCAAGCAGAGCAATGAAGGACATAAAAGAGTTATGTTAGATTTTGAGATCAATTAAGAGTTGGAAAGATGAGATGCATGCATCATTAGCATTTGAAGTGAAAATCAAAGGATCAGGTACTAATACATTCTAGCAAGTGAATCAGGTTAAATCTCTTAATAGAGTGGTCCTAACAGACTTTTGTAAATCTGCTAACAGAGTGCTTACTTAGTTGTAAGTTTAAATCCTTTAATCAAGGTAGATTGAATAAATATGTAAGCTCTTAATAGGGTAGACCCCTCACAGGGTAGATCATCAGAAGTGATCAAAACTTTGTATCCCTAACAAGCACACTTTGTTACTGCAGTAGTGAAGATTTGTGGGTGTCATCTCCACCCTAGTTTTACCTTTCAAGGGTTTTTGGGTTACCAAAATCTTTGTGTTATGTGTTTATCATGGATGTGATTAGCAATTAGATCTATTACATTATTACAATTAATGTTTATCTGATTCATGATATACATGTTGAATCAGTTTGTTTCTAAAGTGTAAAAGTTTTATAGATCCTGATTCACCTCCCTCTCAGTATCTTGCTTTCCCAAATATGACTTCCAAAAGATCATATGTATGCTTTTAATTTTTGTATGATGTGATTTTTTTATGGTATGAGGCAGAGTCGTAGTCACTTTCTTGTGAGACCCACATGATGTACCATCCTCAACCATTGTTTGTATATATTATACGTATGCACATGTTCATCTTTGCGATGACAAGATTGGAGGTACCGGGCGTCATCTTCAGTGAATTAGTAGGATGGAGCATGCCCCATCACAACGTCTCAAAGGTAAGAGGGGGAGGGAGATAATGAATAGGTCCAATAATCCCAACTTAAACCATTTATTGTCTTGAAATAGTGGACAAGATTCTATTTTATCACCCTTCGAAATCAGTTAAGTGACGTGAATTCGAGAACCTTTCCTTGTGTTTGAGTTTTGCTTATTTGTCTTAGTCAAGTTTTCATGTTTGTATGTGTGGTTTGAGGTTATATTCGGGTTAGAATAGAATTTGGTTTATTATGTTATTTATGGTATAATTATTAAATACTATTAATTATAAAAATAATAAACAAGAGGGTATTTAATTAATAAAAGGTTAATCAAAATACTTTTGTTTATTAAAAAGGTTTAATTGGAATTCCTAATTATTTAAAAGGGTGTAGTAAAATTTTATGTCCATAATTGAATTAAAACTTGTCTTTTGGAGGATAAAGATGAATTTTTTTAAAATCAAATCTTTTGACGCAAAAGTCAAACTTGAGTTACTTTTGAACCTTAGGGGTAAGTTTAGAAACCCTAGGTTAGGAGTTTTTTTTCCTATTTTAGGAATTTTTGGCTCTTCTCAAGAACACACAGGTTTGAGGGATTTGAGCTTTGGATTTTTTCAAGGAGGTGTTTTTGAAAGCTGAAGAGTATTTTGGAGAGATTTCTTGTTTACTACTGGATCAGTGGTTTCAGATTTGGGAAGAACTTGAGGTAAGATCCTAGATCTAAATTTGTGTGTCTATATTTTAATGAAAATATTTTATTATGAAAATTGTATTTTTTCTTAAAGATTAGTTTTGGTTGATGGGTTATGTCTAAAACTCTTTTTGTATATCCTAGGATGGATTAAGACTAGGTTTGTGGATTCAGAACTGTAGAAAACAGATTGTAGATTCCAAATCTGAGATTTTAGAAAAATGAGCTTTTCTTAGAAATTAAATTTTGTTTTCATGTGAAATTCTTGAAAAAATTATTTCAAATGCATAATCAGACTTAGAAAAATAAACTCATTAATGTTTAGGGAAAAACAAGAACATAGTTCTTTTATTATAATTATTTATAAAAGAGATTTATAGTTATTATTATTTTAGTAATAAATAAATAAAATATTTTTTACTTGTTGCTATTTTTTAGCTGGATTATGTATTTTTTTTAACCAAAAATAAAATAAAATAGAAATAAAATAAAATATCAAACTATATATTATAAATAAATAAATAAATATATATATATATTATTGAAAAGGGGTGGGGGGTCCCAACCCCCACCCCGACAGCTAGGCTGCCTGCTGTGACAACACTAGCTGCCTGCAGCAGCATAACTGCCTACGACAGCCCTTGGGGGCCCCCCGCCTCCCTTGGGGAATGAGGAGCGAGGTACGCCCCCCCCACTTCGCCCTTGTTAAAAAAAAAATTATTAATTTTTTTTTATAAAATTAAATAAAATTAAAATTTTATTCTTTAAAAATTATTTTATTTATTTATTATTTTATTATTATTAAATCTTTCCAAAATTATTTAATTTATAAGTTTAGTTTTAAATTTATTTAATTACTAATTAATGTTAATTAATGTTAAATGAGCTGTAGATATTAAGACTCATATTTTAAACTTAGTTATAATATTAATAAATTTAATATTAACTAGTATTTTCTTTTATTATTACGTTAATTTTTAATTAATAGCAATTTTTTTTTTTGATCGGTAAAAGGTCATAGCCAAAATTTTATTAATAAATTTTAAAATTACATAGTCTCCATTCGTTGCGGGCATTGGTAGGAAAGAATGGAGAAGAAAAGCTCTAGTCTAGCCTAGGACTGAGGTCCAGATCAATATATTTACATTTATTTATGAAGGCATTCCTTCATTTACAAAGAAATGGATCTTTCCATTTATGTTTAATAAACAAATATGTGTATAATCTTTTACAGTTGATATCCTTCATTATCAACATAGTTTACTAACATCTATGTTATGATCCATCCATCTTGATAAATGCATCTATGTCTATGCTCTGATCAATCCATCTTAATAAATGCATCTCCGTATATTCCTGCATATAACATCTATAGACAAAATGCTGATACATCTTATATGTTAGCGTTTAAAAATTTCTTTTGCCCATGTTGTAAAAACTTCTCTATTTCTCTAAGGTGTAGAATTCGTCCATATACAAAGTTATTTCTAAGCATAGTATTTGTAAGAAGAAATTAAGAATTTAAACATCTCTAATCTCTATCTTGTAACATGGAGCAGTACTGTTCTATAATTTTCCAAAGGAAATGTTAAGAAGTCAAATGTATCCCATCTGTATTTTATCTATGCATAAAATAAATTTTGTGTTTAAAAAAAAAAAAACTCATATAGCAAAACATATACATCCCAATACTTTATCTACCCCAACTCATGTCCTTATATCATAGATAATATAATATCTGCCATTTTTATACTCTTAATTCTTTAAGGTGTAGAATTAGTTCATACTAAATGTTGCCTTCAATTACTCCTCATTTTCACACTTTTAAAAACGTATCTTTACCTTAATTGCTTTCCTCAAAATTACATACATCACTATTAATTACTCATAAATCTACATTCTTTCCTATGTTTATCTGAACACACCAACCTGTATGTATACTTGCATATATATATATATATACATATATATATATACATGTATATATATATACATGTATATATATATATATACATGTATATATATATACATGTATATATATATACATATATATATACATACACATATGTGTATATATATACATATATATGTATATACTATTAGAAATACAATAATGGGAAAGCAAGATACTGAGAGAGGGGGGGGGGGCTGAATCAGATCTTCAAATTTAAACACTTAAAACAAACTGATCCACATTCATACATATACGAATCTAATGTAATCTCAGATAGCGTCCACGCAATGAAATAAATAACACATAACACAATAACTTGGTAACCCAGAAACCCAAGTAGGTAAAACTAGGGTGGGGATGACACCCACAAAATTCTCCACTACTGCAGTAATAAAGCGTGCCTGTTAAAGCTACAAATGTTGATTGCAAAATGTAATCTACCTTGTTAAAGGTCTGCCTGGTTAAGAGCTAAAGATTATTACAATCTACCCTGTGAAAGGATTTCAACTTACAATAAAGTGAGCACTCTGTTAGGAGATAAAGAAAGGTCTGCTAGAACCACTCTGTTAAGAGATTTTCACCTAATACAATGATTAGAATGTCTCAAGTATTGATCCTTCATTATGCACTCTAATGTTGATGACGGATCTCCTCTTTCCAGTACCTTCTAAGATCTCACAATCTGATATAACTTTACTCTGTTGTTCACTGTGTTGTCACTCTGCTTGATCTCTGCTTCTTAACAAAATAACCCTCTGTGCAGTTCACTTCAAAATGCAATCTCTAGACACTTCATCTACTCTATCCTTACACTTTTAAAATAGGGTTTAGAAGCAATCTAATATATCTGTTCAAATCTGATAGCGAGATCTAGATCAACGATCAAGATCTAATACCCATACCTTGATGGTGTTACAATTAATGTTTACAATAGATCATGCATATGATAAAAAAATTAAATGCATAAATAACTCCATAGAAGAATATTAAATGCATACATAAGTCGGCCCAAAAGGCTTATACAAGTCGGCCAGATCACTTATCCTCGAAGTTTGTATCATTCTAGACATGTATACAAAAATTTTTTTGCTCGGCACTTGACTTCTTTGTCACTTGGCACTTAACATCTCTGTATCCTACTCGGCTCAGCAATGTAACTCAGCTCAGCAATGTTGCTTGGCCTTGCATATTTTTAGCTCAGCCACAGTGATAGCCAACTAAAACTGCCTAAGTGAATGACTAAGTGTTGGTCACTAATCATCATCAGAACTTAGAGATTAACAATCTCCCCCTTTGATATTAGTGGCAAAAACACTTATCGTTACTTCCGTTCATTTCATCAAAATATTGCCTAAGTATACTAAGTACTCCCCCTAGGAATATACTCAGAAATAATCCATATAAAAAGTTTACATGCCTTCAAAAATTATATACAAGTGTACCTGTTCTGTACTGATGTATCATACTATATCCTTTCCAACTTCCTTACCATCTTCCCCCTTGTTTTTGTCACTGATTATTGGTGGGGTTAAGTTTTACTTATCCAAAAATTGTTTATGAAGCTGCATGGTGGATTCAAATGTAGTATCCCAGCTTTCCTTAGTAGTCTTCATAACTTCCAATTTTATTTCTAGCTTGGCAACTAGACTCGCTAAACTTTCTGTAGTTGATAGATTTGCACTGCTCTGTGATAAATCCTTTGCAATTGAAAGTTCCTTCTGTATTACCTCCAAGTGAGGCAACAAGCTTTTCTGAATAGTTATCAATTTGGCCCTTATTTGACCATCTTCAGCCATAAGCTCGGTTATTCTCCATTGTGCATTTATCAACTTAGTAAGATGTAAAGAACTAGAGGTAGTATCTTTACCCAAAGTTGTACCAGTTGATCTCAAATCTAACTGTAGCTTCTCAACAAGCTGTAGATTACCCTTTCTGAAAAATTCAACATCACATAGTTTCCTATACAAAGAATAAACATTGGCTGTAACTTTCTCTAAAGTTTCTATAAGAATAGAAAGTTTAACCTATTTTGTTGCAATTTCTTCTGAGATTTTCTCTAGAACTTTGCTCTCAAATCTTCTCCTGGACCAGTGTAGAAGCTTTTCGTTGCTCTCTATGTCCTCACCAGTTACCTTCTATACAATGTTGACTAGCTGATCAATAATTGGAGCTTGAGGCATTTCATCCTCTAAGTCAAAAGCCTTTGCAAATATGTCTTTGATGTCATGCAACACCTACTTTTGCTTTTGTTCT
>MU225585.1:1071006-1087400 GCA_018584345.1 Thuja plicata | reverse complement strand
ATATATGTATATATATATGTATATATATATATGTATATATATATATGTATATATATATATGTGTATATATATATATATATAATATTTCTGACTGAATATATGTTGTTCACGCTTCTAGTTATCTATTAAAGAGATTTCCAACATATAATGTTCATATTGAAATTTTACCATAATATTTCACAGTATCCTTATCTTCTGTACATCTATTTAGTATATGAGTCTTCAACCTATGCTATCTATACATCTGATATTATACTTTAAAATAATCTTAACTAAGAGTATTACCAGTCTTATATCCTTCTATTTGCTCCTTTAAAAAAAACCTTATTTACTATTTTTGATACCTCATTCCCCTTGTTTGATGATTCATTATTTCGTCATCCATTTCCTCCTCATGCCCATTTCCAGCTTTAGCATTCATGGTTCTGCTTACCCATCCTTTTTTGATGAAGATTGGAGGGTTTCTCTACAATTGCTCCATATCGAGTTTCTCGATCGATGGTGGAATACTAAATCCTTCTGCCTCAAAATAATGTAGAAGCCATTTGGGCTCTATTACCCTCCTGACATGTTTCCACACTATAAGAAAGTGGATATTTCTTTTGACCTCTTTCCAGTTGTTATCAAAGATTTCCACATCCTTAAACATTAAGCATGGTTTGCGTCTTACCCTACCATCATGTTCCAAACACCCTATGGCTTATTTCATATAATCCTCGGGAAATGGAACCATTTGACTAAAATTAATACTTCTTACTACTTCCTCCAAACCCCCCAGTATTTTACTATTGAAGATCTTCCTGCTCAGTTCTATCGTTTCTGTCTTCGTATACCCTACTCTTAACAAACATAATATAAAGACTCCGACAATGTCTCCATTAGTGCGCATTGTGAAACTATAATCATAATTTGCATCACCTATTACCCGTTCTATAGCTCATCTAGCCAAGTCATCCATGGGATTGAGAATTTTGTTCCATCGCTCTGGCATTATTTTACCCAGAAAAGCCATGTCTCAGGACTGTTTGATGTGGAACGTACGCACATTGGTATACATCTATGTAAAATACCTACGATTAGTCTATATCTTGAAAGATAACTTAACAAAAGTAACTCAATATCATACCTCTTACCTTTGAGCTCCTGATTATGTCGATATTAATGGAGGTTTCCTTATTCCCTTTATAGCCCTAGTGTGATTTCAACAAGAATTATGCCAAATTTAATTCTCCCATTATTCACTAGCTCCATTAACTTTATTTATTATAATTACTGTTTAGCTGTCATAATAATTGCTATCTCTGATCGAGAATGTAATATTAATTTAATTATGTTGTTTAATGATTCTCCCACCTATTTTTCTTCATGATTAATTCTCTGTGTATTTTTCATATGCATTATTCTTAGTTTTTGAAGGTGGCATGATGACTGCCTAAATCATTATTCCTCTATCCTTATCATTGCTTTTTATCACTTACTATTTTGATTTGCTTATTCTAAATATCCATGCATATATTTGTGTTGCTTACAACTATCATTTATAATGAGAAAATAAAAACCACTTATAACTATCATATGGTGTAGGAGCACACCTAGCTCAAACCCTTAGCTCTTTATTTCTAGCATGTACTGACTCTAGCCAAGTCAGGAGAGTGTGTGTGGACCTTAGAAGGTCATTTGTTTTATTTCCCTAAAATGGATATGACTAGGTCAATCCATGTCTAGATAGGTTGCTTGGTTTGTTTCCTTTTAGTTGTGTGTGTGTGTGAGGTAGTTTGAAAGCCTCTGGAAATCCAACCAAGGCATTTTGAACCTTTGATAAGCTGGTTAGTTAACACTGCAGTGCCGAGTTAACACTGATACCGAGTTAACACTAATGCCGAGTTAACACTGCAGTGCCGAGTTAACACTGATGCCAAGTTAACACTGATGCTGATTTAACACTGATGTCGAGTTAACACTGATGCTGAGTTAACACTGCAGCCGAATTAATACTACAACTCGGCTTGCATTACTGTTGCTCGGCAATATTCAGTCGTAATGGCCCGTGAAAAGCGGATCTTATCTTTTATGGACAGTATGGTTAGTGTAACGATTCCTGAAGAGATTCTTGCGAATGTGTGGACCGTTAGGGTTGTTTCCTATGAGAGGATGGTTACTAATAACATCTAGAGCATTCATTGTAGAGATCTAGAGAGTAGAGATTGAAGAAAAAAGAGAAGCTACAGGAAATCATAGAGTGGCAGATTATTGTACTATTTTGTTTTGTTTCCAGTAATGAGAAGTTGCAGATAGTGTGTTTAGTGGATATCAAACTTATTTGTTCATTTTGCATGCAAGTAGATTAGTTACTTATTTTCTATTTTATAATTTTTTAGTTCTTCACCCGTTTTGGGTTGTAATAATTAATGGCCCCTCGAGATTCCTAAATCCATGGTGAGAGTCATGTGTTGGGATGGAACTCAAGAGGAGCCCTTGTACATAGTTTCCTTTTTTTTGTTTTTGGTTGGAGTAGCAACAGTTGTGAATTTGGAGATCTTACCCTAGGCAAGCTTGGAAATAGTCCGGCTAGGGAAGAGAATGAAAGCAATGTTCGAAAAATATTGAATAAGCAAGTAGAATGAATCTATTTGTGTAGGTTCAGCAAGAAGAAGATGAAAATAATTTCGATGGGGACTGAGTCTTGAAGAGGAGGTAAAGTTGAGAGTGACTTACCTCAGTTTAGGGTTGTGAATACCCTAAGAGATCTAGGAGAAAGATCTCAGAATAGAGCCAAGCTGGTTCTGTAGCAGTAATAAGACTTCAGTCCACATCATTTTTATCACTTACTATTTTGCTTTGCTTATTCTAAATATCCATGCATATATTTATGTTGCTTACAACTGTCATTTATAATGAGAAAATAAAAACCACTTATAACTTCTAGCCTATATTAAAATATATCTATATGTGAATATGTAGTAATGTCTCACATTAACACACACATACATCCAATAGATTCGTTAAATCATAACTGATTATTTATTTTCCCATTATCAATGCAGTTCTTTTTTATTTCTTGAATGACAATATAACAGGTTTAGTTAGAAATTTTTTATTATTTACTCTTCTTCATACATTTCATCATAGTGAATACACAATCCCACTTCATCCTCTAATACAAATTTATCAAACCACTCTAGTTCTCTGGTGGTTCTGATATGCATGAAGGTAAACAAAAAACCTAGATTCCTTGTTATGGCTGGTAGCTCTACAATATACCTGTTTCTATCCTCAACCATCATTATTGGGAAGGATGGAATGATGCTATTAATCCCCCTGTACTGCTGATAATCTCTTGGTCTAGGGATTGTTAAGTCATCTCAAATGCTTGCAATTACCTTACCAAGATCAACCAAATATTTCCTTTTAATAATTTTCCTACACAACCTCCCAATATCCCAGAGATCAGGATCTGCATGTAGACCTGAGGAAATAAACATTGTAGGAATGTTTGAGTTTACCTTGTAACTATTATCATTTTCAATGTATTCACTCCCTAAAATAATATATACCGCTCTGACAGTTATATCATAGGTAACAAGCATCATCTTTTTAATTCTTTTAAGATTAATCTTCCCATCGAAGGCCAGGTGCAATTTAGTGCATCTCAATTTTATTGTTGTAGCCATTATCCTTCTTACTTTCTAGCCTTATCTCATATTGATACCTATCTTCCTTATATAACCATTCTAAATATTATCCCTCGATATTGCTAATACAGAATGAAACGGTTGGTCTTTTACATTCCTGTCAATTCCTATCCTTCGCTTTACTTATATCCTTTTATGTTTTATTTAGATTATTCCTAATTCTTACTACAACACAAAACATACCTTTACTTCTCTATTGCCTTAATATTTATCTTTTTTGTTTGTATTAATGATTCAACTATTCTTAAAAATAAGCATTTGCTTCCGTATCGGATCTATATTCCTCTATTCTTTATCTCTCCTAAATTTCACATCTATCCTTCTTGGTTTGTTCCAACCTTAATTTCTTCATTCCTTCCCTTCACCCCTCTATTAGCTAAAAAATTAGCTGTTTGGTTACCCTCTCTATAAGTATGATTAATAGTATATTGTTTGAATAATGTTAATATGTTTAAAGCCCTCTTAATCAACCCATTAAGTTTCTAGTTTTGTGTACTCCCTGCTTTGATGGCATTAATAATCAATGATGAGTCTCCTTCTATCTCTATTTTATCTAGATTCAGACTCTTGCACATCAATAATCCTTCTATTAAGGCATTCCCTTCAGCCTCATTGTTGGTCACCAGTCCTAAGAATGTTGATTTGGAGGCAATCAATTTCCCAGACTCATCATGAATGCAACATCCCACTCCTTCTCTACTTGGGTTACCTTTAGAGGCCCCATCAAAGTTTAGTTTGAACCATCCATCCGTGGGTGGTCTCCATGTGCAGTTGCACCTCAAAGCTTCATTATCCACATTATTTTGGCCTATAAAGGGAGGAATCTTTAATCCATACCATATTTTATGAATTTTTTCATCATAGTGTGAAAAAACCATATCTCTCCTACCATTCATATTGTGATTGTTCACTACCTCTACTATACTTGCTTCTATTTTATTTAACAGTTGGTCTATGTCTATTTTTTTTACCTTTAAATATCCTTCTATTCCTCTCCTTCCATAATTCCCATATCATTATGGAAGGCGCTATATTCCATATCTTCTCATACAAACCAGAATCCATTCTTCTTGGCCAAGATGTGAGAATATCCACTAGCTTATTAGGGAATGCAGTTTTCCACCCTAACTTATTGGCCAACCATGTCCAACACTTTATGAGTAATCAAAATTGGTAAAGATATGATCTATAGACTCACACTCTTTCTCATAGAAAACACACCTCGATGGTCCATTATACCCTATTTTTTGAAACCATTCTGCTATCAAAATCCTGTTCTAAATTACAGCCCAAGTAAACATTCCAGCCTTGGGCAAGCACTGTTTGCTTGGACAACATAGATCAATAGGTAGATTTGTCTAGGTTTGTTCTACTTTATTCAAAGAATTATAACCACATTTTGTGCTATATTCCCCATTTTTGGATTTAACCCATATTATCCTATCTGGATCCTTTCATGGATTAAATTTCCTATTCTTAATAGCCTGTTCAACTTTATTCTTTAAAGTTTCAGATATTCCAAGGTTGTTGAAGGATTTCCACTTCCAACCCAAGGTTGGGTTATTATCAACTATATCTATATAATCCTTCACATATACACCCCTCTCATGTTTAACCAACTCTATTTTTGGATCATTATTAAGAGTAGTACTAAGAGGTGGACATGCATTCCATGAATCCTCCCAAAATAATTCCCTACTACCATCCCCAATATCCCAAGTAATATTATCTGTAATAACAATCTGACATTCCAGTATGAAATTCTAGATCCTTGATCCTCTGGGAGGAGAGTAATGTCTGAAAAATACTCAAAGGGTCCCTTCCATCTAAGTATTTGAATCTAAGGATTTTAACCCACTTGGCCTCCGAGTCTCTGTACATTTTCCAAACTAATTTAGCTCCTAAAGCCATGTTTTGTTGTTTGATATTCTTTACATTCAACCCTCCTTCCTCCAGTGGTTTACATATCTTATCCCACACAATTAAAGCTAGTCTCTTTTTGTCATTAGATCCTTGCCAAAAAAAGTTTTTAAATTTTTTATTGATTTCTTTTTCTATTCCTCTTGGCATACTTAGACACATCATATAATAAAAAGGAATAGCTAAGAGTACAGATTTGATCATAGTAGTTTTCCCAGTGCTTGTTAACCATTTCCCTTTCCATGATTCAACTTTTTTATCAATATTCTCTAATACCTTACTCCATAATTTTGTTGATCTATTGCCCTTATCTAGGGGAAGCCCCAAGTATTTTCATGGAAATTCTCCTATTTTATATTCTAGAAGCCTACATATTCTCTATTGGTCATCTCTAGAAGTGTTTAAAAAATAGGTTTCGGATTTCTCTTTATTTATTTGCTCGCTAGAGGTAGTTGAATACAAATTTAGTATATTCCTAATTGCCTTAGCTTCCATAACATTAACCTGACCAAAGAGGAGGTTGTCATCAATAAATTTTTGATGAGTACATGCCTCCATTTCCTCAATTACATTGATACCACATACCAAGTTCTCATTCTTTACTTTGGTTAGTGTTCTTCCTAGGGCTTCTGCCATAATGACAAAGAGAAAGGGGGATAGGGGATCACCTTGTCTGATACCCTATGTAATATTAAAAAAACCAGTAGGGTTACCATTCACCATATTAGACATTTTTGGCCTTAAAATGCATTCAAATATTAAGTTAATCCATTTCCTAGAAAAACCAAAGGATTCTAGACATTTGCACAAAAATCTCCAGTGTACCTTATCATAAGCTTTTCTGATATCAAGTTTTATAAGCATGCTAGGGTTGTGGTTATGTTGGATGGTATGTATGACTTCTTGAGCTATAATCACCCTATCTAGTATGGACCTCCCAGGAATAAAACCTGATTGTTCTTCCGAAATGAGCATAGGGAGGAACATTTTAAGCCTGTTTGCCAAAGTTTTAGTTAATAGTTTATATAGTGTATTGCATAGTGATATAGGTCTATAATCATCCAAACTTCCCAGATTAACTTTTTTTGGTATTAATGCTATAAAGGTATTATTTATCTCTTGGAGTATCCTACCTGAGTTTCTCATACCCTCTAATGCTGAGACAACTTCATCCCCTATAAAGTTCCAACATCATTGATAAATTTTTTCTAGAAACCCATCAGGCCCAGGGGATTTGTCAGGATGTAGCTATTTCAATGCATTTTCCACTTCATCTTTGGTGAATTTAGCGTTTAGTTTTTGTTATTTTCTTTAGTAATAATACTGGGAATATTTTTTAGAATCTCAGTTTGGGCCATTATGTTTGATCCTTCCAAATTATTCAACATTCCTTCAAAGTATTTAACTATTTCTTCCGCAATACTTTCTGGATTTTTGAGTGTGGAGCCATCATGTTTTTTAATTCTTGTGATCTTGTTAAAGTTTTGTTTGGCTTTAGAGCTATTATGAAAGAATTTGGTATTTTTGTCTCCTTCGGTTAACCATACTTCTCTAGATCTTTGTTTCCAGTATGATTCCTCTTTTGTCAATATATCCTCATAGCTACTTAACAATTTTTTTCCTCATTATATGTTTCTATTTTTATCTCATCTCTAAGGATAACCTCATTTAATTCTTTTATGTATTTTTCTATTCCTTCCTTTTGTTCAAATATGTTTCCAAAATGAGCTTTGTTCTATTCTATTAGTCTATGTTTTAGATGTTTGAGTTTTGCATTTAAAAAAAAGGTTTTAGATCCCTTAAAGATTTTTTCCTTCCACCATTCTTCTATTTTAAGCATACACTCCTCATCCTTAAGCCACATTTTTTCAAATTTGAATTGATTCTTTTTAGGTATTAAATCTTCCTCTAAGTCTAATTTAATTGGATAATGATCTGATCCTGAATGTGCAACAATATTAGCTTTAAGATTTACCTTTAATTTTGTTATGTCCCCAATATGAAGAAGTCTGTCTAGTTTCTCAGTGATTAGTTCAAAGTTTATTCTCTTATTTGACCAAGTATATGTGCCATTATCTAAGGGGATGTTCATTCCATTGATCATTTGTATTCACTCTTTAAATTCTATCATTGTGTGAGTAATACCCTTGGAACCCCCGGATTTCTCTCTTATGTCTAAGATAGAGTTAAAGTCCCCTCCTAAAAAAAATTCATATTTGGGTAATTTTGAATGAAAGTTTCAATTTTCTTCCATACTATTCTTTTCTCATGAAAGAACTTTGGTCCATATTTATTGATAATAATAAATTCTAAACTACTGCTAAAGTTCTTGATCTTATCCGCCATCCATTGAGAGTTAGAGGCCAAGAAAGTTGGTGAGATAAACCTCAGATTCCAAATAAAGGCAAATCCTCCAGATGCACCTACCGAATCCACTCCTTTAATTTCCCATATTCCTAATTTGTGATTATTTTTTAAATTTCTTATTGCATATTATTGTGTCTTTTCCCTGTTTGATGTAGTTTTCTTTTAGGCTTTTGGGGAACTACGTTGGCTTTTAGGGAAATGTACCAAAGAATGGGGGTGTTTTTTTTGTAGTTGTGTGTCTGCTTTGTTTTGGGGATGAAGTATCTATTTAATTATATTTCCCCAACTATTTTCCTTAAGCTCGTGTGTAAGTGAACTTGAAAGTGTTTGTTTAATTGGTTTTTGGTTCAAGGACCAATGCGTGTTCCTGATGACCTTATGTGGAACTAAAATTTGATTATCGTACCTGTAGGGTACTTTGAGATTGATTATTTTTATGAGCTTATGGTAGGTAATCTAAGTGTTTAGAGGGGAGTGGCTAGCAATGAAGGTCGTGACCCTAAGAGGTTTCCAAGGTAACTTATTATAAGTTACTTAATAAGTGATAACATAATACACCATGGATTTTAAAATGAACTAATAAGACGTATGTATTTCTCACCCATGCCTTGAGTGCTTGTATAGGCTAGGATGGGAGTGGGAGAAGATGCTTGATTTGATATTGCATAGTTAATATCCTTGTCTTTACGAGAGGTTATTGATACCACATAGAGTCACTAGGAGGTCAAGGTCCAATGAGATTGCCAGGGTAACTCTAGAGTTGACTCATTCGATGAAACTTCCCCTTATTCATTTTAGGTTTCCTATGTGTATTTTTTGCCTCTAGCTTTATAGGTTTTTACCTATTTAGATGATTTGTACTTGAGATAGAGAGCTATCAAGATCCCTTGTTTAGTCCTACTTTATGACTAGTTTGTAAACCGAATGGGATTTGTTGTTATCTCCTCAGTATAGTGGGAATGGAAAATTTAGGTGCCACGAGGATGCGTGGTAGTGATCCTCTTTACCATTAGAGACCTCGACCTCCTTGTACCATTGTTGATGATCTTGTAGCAGTTATACTTCTTTGTGACATTTTTGGAGATATGCTCTTATCTTTCTTAAGTTGTTTATCATATCATGTATATGTATTTCAGTTATGTTACTTATGGATTAATGTATTGTACTTGTATTTGATTATAATTACATACCCTGTGACTTGTGCAGCAGATGTCATTTCATTGGATATACCTTATGGTATCAAATGTAATTGTATCATTATTTATGAGATATTCTACTTGTTATTCATTATATACTTTGACATATTTATAATTAGTATTTAATTAATTTATGTGTAATTTCTACGCTATGGAACCCTTGAGAATTGTATCCTTGTTGAGTTCATGTTTTGTATTTCAGTGTAATTACTTCCGCTTAATTGTTCACCTTGAATGTAAAATTTAAAAAAAATATTATTCTGTAAATTTGGTTACTTGTTATAGGTTAATTTCTCTTAGGTTCCCTAGTGGGGCATTACATTTGGTATTAGAGCCCATGTTTCTCTACATTGGGCTCTCTGGTAATCGCATACACCCACTAGTTGTTTAGTAGTTGAAAACTTGAAACAAACTTAGATATATAACACTCTTGTATTCTAGACTATTGTTTTATGACCATATACCATGTATTTAATTTATGACTTATTTTGTGTTAATGTTTCTCCTTGATGTTGATATAGGAAGATGGTTACCAAAAATAGATCTGCTACTGGGGGCCAAAGTGCAGGCTGCAGTAGAGGGAATGGAAGGGGTAGGATCCTAGTGCATCTATGGGTGCCAGGATTGAGAATGTGCATGAGGAGAATAGGGAGGAGCACTGTGGAGAATGAGAGGTTGAGGCAAAGTCTCAAACTATGCAGTTAATTTAGGCCATTTTGGATCGCCTTCCCAAGGTGAATAGGGATCAGGGGGAAGAGCATCACCATAATGAGGAGGAGACTAGATAGAGATCTAGGAGCCCGAATAGGAAGGGCATTGTAGGTGATCAAGAGGCCACTAAGGCTAGGAAGATGAGAGACCTTCTAAGATCATGAACACCTCCATTCAATGGTCTTGGTACTAAGTTTGAGGTGGAGACTTGGCTCATTGCGTTGGATTGTTGTTTTTCTATGTAGCAGTTCGATACCAATGTCAAAGCGAGGTATGATATCATACACCTCGAGGTTTTTGCAGCCACAAGGTGGAAGATCAAGGAAGATAAGATAGGGCTTAGTATGGATACGAAGACTTGGGAGTTATTTCTTGACAACTTCCATGAGTGGTTCTTTTCAGACCAGCAGCACGCAACTAAATTCCATAATCTGTGGCAGTTGCCCCTTACAGTTCAGGAGTATGAGAGTCAATTTTTTGAGCTAAAGCCATATGAAAAGTTTATTGATAAGTCTCCACTAATGGATCAAAATTTCATTAGGGGGCTTAATGGCTGCATCATTGGGGGAGTCAAGTTTTTTGAACCTAAGACCCTCAAGGAGGCAGTCAACAAAGCTACTCTAGTTGAGACAAATTAGAATTCTAGTCATGGTGGTCAAATGGGTGTTCACATCGAGGGATCTTCTTCTTTAGGGTTTCAAGGTAATCAGTCCCAAGGGGATGGGAACTTAAAGAAACTCTTCTCTCAATTTAGGGGTAATTAGAATTAGTAGCAGAAGGGTCCATATCCTCCAGCTCAGAGTGGTAGTTCTCAGTTGGAGATCTTTCATAACTTTCAGCGCAACAACTGCATTCATCCCAGTCAGCCAACATAAAGATCACATTCAATGTCTAGTAGAGGCATCTATTAGTAGTATAGTGCACCCTCCTCTAGGAGAGGTTATGGTAGAGGTGGTGGTTGCTTCTCTTTTGGTTAGTTTAAACACATTGCAGTGAATTGTCCATAGCGTGCACCACAGTTTTCAGGGCAGAGGGCCGCAAATTCTAAGCCTACAGTAGGAGATGTTGGTAGATCTCATAAGATGTTTGTAGTTGTGGATCACCACAAGGAAGAGCACTAGGGCATAGTGATAGAAACTTTGGATGCTACTTGAGGTATTTCTCTTTCCATCTTGTTTGATTCAGGAGCTACAAACTCTTTTATATCTCCTTTTATAATAGAGCGATGTGGGATTGTGGTAGTAAAGTAGGACATAAGTTGGAAAGTAGAGTTATCCTTAGGGGAAAGGGTGCCAATAGATTCTCTAGTGCTTAAGTACGAGTTAAACTTGGGTAAATTCACCACCTTGGTGGACCTTCGTGTGATTCCCTTGGGATCATATGATGTTGTCCTTGGAATGGATTGGTTAGGATCTCATGGAGACAACATTGATTGTAGACAAAATATCATTAGATGCAAGGATGATGTTGGCAAGGACATGGAGATTTTGGGTATTCAACGTCCTATTTTCCTTTGTGTGATTTCCACCATGCAACTCAAGAAAATCATGTGAAAGGGATATCAAGTTTTTGTTGTATCTATGAATGAGCTAGATTAAGTTGAGACAGAGGACAAGACTCTTGGTCATCCTATTCTTTAGGAATTCATAGATGTCTTTTCGAGTGATATTTCGGGTATGCCACCAAAGTGTGACATAGATTTTTGTATTGACCTTATTCTAGGAGCAGAGCCTATCTCTAGAGCTCCTTACCAAATGACAACTCTTGAGTTGAGTGAGCTGAAACTCCAGTTAGAAGATCTTTTGGCAAAGGGTTGCATTCAACCAAGTGTTTCCCCATCAGGAGTACTTTCACTCTTCTTCAAGAAGAACGATGGATCCTTACGCTTGTGCATCAACTATAGATAGTTGAACAAGGTAAAAAATGAGAAAATGTATCCGTTGCCAAGGATTAATGTCCTATTTGATCAGATTAAGGGAGCCAATGTGCTCTCTAAGATAGATCTCAAGTCAGGATATCCTTAATATTCACAAGACTGCATTCCACACTCGCTATGGACATTATGAGTTCACAATAGTTCCTTCTGGCTTGACGAATGCTCCATTTGTCTTCATATGCTTGATGAATGGAGTATTCCACTCTTATCTCAATTTATTTATTCTCATATTCTTGGATGACATATTGATATATTCTAAATCCCCAGAAGAGCACGAGGAACATATGCGATAGGTTTAGCAGTTCCTTCAGGATAATCAGTTGTATGCCAATGCGGAAAAATGTGAAATTTTCCGTCAGAATTTTAGTACCTAGGTCATGTAATTTTAGGTGAGGGTATCTTAGTGGATTCCTCAAAGATTCAAGCAATGGTAGATTGGCCAGCACCCACTAATGTGTCTGAAGTTTGTAGTTTCATAGGATTGGCTGGATATTACCACCAATTTGTTCAAAACTTCTCTAGAGTTGCTCCTCCTATCACCTCTCTTCAGAGGAAAGAGAAGAAGTTCTTTTGGATGGAGAAGTGCGAAGAGGCTTTCCAAAACCTCAAGGAGCGTTTGACTAGTGCAACTATTCTAGCAGTACCTGATCCATTGGGAGAGTTCATGGTGTGTACTGATGCTTCTTTGGAAGGTATAGGGGCAATCCTTATGCAATAAGGACGTGTGATTTCTTATGAATCTCGCAAACTCAAGGATCATGAGCTGAACTATCCTACACATGATCTTGAGTTAGCAGCAGTAGTTCATGAATTGGTTTGATGGAGGCATTTTATTTTGGGACATCAATTTGATCTTCATAGTGATCACCACAACTTACAATATATCTTTACCTAGCCTAATTTGAATGCTAGGCATAGACAATGGATGGAATTCCTCTGTGAGTATGACTTAAGTCAAGTATATTCAGGGTAAGGAGAATATGGAAGCTGACACCTTGAGTCAGAGGAGGCATGAGATATCAGCATTGACTCTTGGCATAGATTTGTGGAGTCGTATACTGTAGGAACTTCTTGTAGATACTTGTTATCAGGAAGTGAGTGCAAAGATTGAATTAGGGAGACCTTTAGAGGGAAGATTTGTAGGTTATGTTCTAGAGACAGATGGTCTTTTGCATCATATGAGTTGGATATATGTACCCCCATCAAATGATCTTCGTAAATTGATTCTATCTGAGGCTCATCATACACCTTACTCGGCACATCTAGGTGTCAAGAAGGTGCATGCAGATCTTAGACAGATTTATTATTGGACTGTATGAAACAAGACATTTTTGATTTTGTGGAAAGATGTCTAGAGTGTCAGAGGGTTAAGGTAGGCCACCACCTTCTAGTAGGAATTTTACAGCCTAATCTCATTCCATCATGGAAATGGGATATCATATCGATGGATTTCATTGTAGGTTTGGTTGTGACTCCTCGCAGACACAATGCTATCATGGTCACTGTTGACTGGTTGACCAAGGTGGCACACTTTTATCCCATGAGGGAATCCTACACAACAACTTCAGTGGCTAAAGTCTTTATGCATGACATTTTGAGACTACATGGTATTCCCCGCAAGATTATATCAGATAGGGATCCTGTATTCACTTCTGCATTTTGGACTTCTTTACAATATGATCTAGGAGCTTAGCTAAATTTTAGTTTAGCATATGATCATGTGTTCGATGGCTAGATAGAGTGGGTCAACCATGTATTATAGGATATGGTCAAGATGTATTTCATGGACAGACAAACTCACTTGGAGGACTATCTGTATTTGGTTGAGTTTTCTTATAATAGTGGATACCATAGTTCTATTGGTATGTCACCTTTTCAAGCTTTGTATGGCCATCCTTTTTGCACACCTTTGAGTTGGGATATGCTAGAGGAATGTATTATACTAGGTCTTGATATGCTTCGAGACTTGGAGAAACAGGTAGAGCGCATTCGAAAGCATTTGGTCATAGCACAAGATAGACAAAAGAAGTATACAGATGCTCATAGGGTGGATAGACAGTTCATAGTTGGTAATAGGTATCCTTGAGAGTGCGACCATGAAAGAGTTTGATCTGTTATGGAAAGGGTTCAAAGTTGGCACCTTCATTTTGTGGGCCCTTTTGAGATTCTTGAGAGGATATGACTAGTTGCTTACCATCTTGCATTGCTGCCCAACTTAGCTCACATTCATGATGTTTTCCATATTTTAGTTCTTAGACAGTATATTCTAGATGTGACACATGTTCTTGATTGGAACACCTTACAGGTAGAGGATGGGAAACTAGCTTTGGAACCCATTTAGATTTTTTAGCAATAGGATTTGACCCTCAAGGATCGCACCGTCAAGCAGGTAAGGGTCCAATAGGACCCTTCTGATGAGTCGTCAGCGACTTGGGAGGATGCAGCGAGATTACGGGATATATATCCCTATTTTTTTGTAGGCTTATAGTAGTAAGCCTAAGCTAAGGGGGGCGAATGTAATGCCCACCCTTTAGTTTCTTTTAGTTATAGTATTAAACTCTTTTTGGCCACTTGCATGTGTGCGTCAACCACTCTAGCTTTTATTTGCAGTTGATATTGTATAACATTTCGATGGATTTAGTTAGTAGGAACCATGAATTTTGTGTGATTTTATGTGGATACAGTTAGACTTATGATTCATTTTATGATGCTTATCTCATGTTATGATGACATTTATGATTATGGAATATTGACAATACTGACATTATGATTTTATGCACATGGATCATATGTATGCTTTTACTTTTTGTATACGTGATTTTTTTATGGTATGAGGCAGAGTCGTAATCACTTGCTTTGCGAGACCCACATGATGTACCATCCTCAACCATTATTTGTATATGTTATACATATGCACATGTTTGTCTTTGTGATGACAAGATTGTAGGTAATGGGCATCATCTCCCTTGGATTGGCAAGAGTGAGTGTGCCCTATCACAGTGTCTCAATGCTAAGAGGGGGGAGATAACGAACAGGTCAAAAAACCCCAACTTAAACCATTTATTGTCCTGAAATAGTGGACAAGATTTTGTGTTTGCACCCTTTGAAATCTGTCAAGTGACGTGAATTTGAGAACCTTTCCTTGTGTTTGAGTATTTCTTATTTGTCTTTGTAGGGTTTTCATGTTTGTATGTGTGGTTTGAGGTTATACTCGGGTTGGAATAGAATTTGGTTTGTTATTTTATTTATGGTATAATTATTAAATCCTGTTAATTATAGAAATAATAAACAAGAGGGTATTTAATTAATAAAAGGTTAATTAAAATACTTTTGTTGATTAAAATGATTTAATTGGAATTCCCAACTTTTATTTAAAAGGGTGTAGTAAAATTTTAAGTCCATAATTGAATTAAAACTTATCTTTAGGAGGATAAAGATGAATTTTTGTAAAATCAAATCTTTTGAATCAAAAGTCAAACTGCAGTTACTTTTGAACCTTAGGGGTAAGTTTAGAAACCCTAGGTTATGAGTTTTTTTTTCCTATTTTAAGAATTTTTGGCTCTTCTCAAGAACACACATGTTTGAGGGATTTGAGCTCTAGATTTTGACAAAGAGGTGTTTTTGAAAGCTGAAGAGAATTTTGGAGCGCTTGCTTGTTTACTATTGGATCAGTGGTTTCAGATTTGGGAAGAACTTGAGGAAGGATCCTAGATATGAATTTGTGTGTCTATATTTTAATGAAAATATTTTATTATGAAAATTGTATTTTTGCTTAAAGATTAGTTTTGGTTGATGGGTTATTTCCAAAACTCTTTCTGTATATCCTAGGATGGATTAAGACTAGGTCTATGGATTCAGAACTGTAGAAAACAGAGTGTAGATTCCTGATCTGAGATTTTAGAAAAATGATCTTTTCTTAGAAATTAAATTTTGTGTTCTTGTGAAATCCTTGAAAAAAATGTTTCAAATGCACAATTAGGCTTAGGAAAATAAATTCATTAATGTTTAGGGAAAAACAAGAACATAGTTCTTTTATTAAAATTATTTATAAAAGAGATTTATAGTTATTATTGTTTTAGTATAAACAAATAAATTAAAAAATAATATTTTTTACCTGTTGCTATTTTTTTTTATAGAACTGGGTTCTGAAAATAAAAGAAATAGAAAAAAAATATACCAAACTATATATATATATATATAGTTTGATATATTATCTTTTTTTCTATTTTTTATTTTCAGAACCCAGTTCTGTAAAAAAAAATAGCAACACATAAAAAATATATATTTTTAATTTATTTAAATAAATTAAAAAATAATATTTTTTACCTGTTGCTATTTTTTTTACACAACTGGGTTCTGAAAATAAAAAAAATAGAAAAAAATAATGATATATCAAACTATATATATTATTGAAAAGGGGTAGGGGGTCCCTGTTAAGATTAGGCTGAAAGCTAATCTCCCAAGATCACCTGCATGCAAGCCTGTCACAGAAGAAGCAAAGACAGAAGAGAGAAGAATAGCTATGGCGGCAAAAAAGCCAGAGACCTCAAATCCATGTTGACAGAAAAAGCT
>MU225585.1:1045363-1068797 GCA_018584345.1 Thuja plicata | reverse complement strand
AATCACGAAACCCTAAAGGTGAAAAACCCTAAAGAATTATAAGCTGCCTAAGTGAAACTTAAGCATAGAGTAAATAGACTAATAATTAAATGAATTAATTATTAGCTATACTAAGACTACTCTAACAGTCCCAACCCCCACCTCGGCAGCTAGCTGTCGTGGCAGTTGCTGCTGTGCACGACAGCTAGGCTGCCTGCTACGATAACACTAGCTGCCCGCGACAACATAATTGCCTACGACAGGCCTTGGGGGGGCTGCCTCCCTTAGGGAATGAGGAGCGAGGTACATCCCCCCACTTCGCCCTTTGTATAAATTTTTTTTATAAAATAAAATAAAATAAATATTATATTCTTTAAAAATTTATTTATTTATTCATTATTTTCTTATTATTAAATATTTCCAAAATTATTTAATTTATAAGGTTAGTGTTAAAATTATGTAATTATTAATTAATGTTAATTAATGTTAAATGAGTTGTAGATATTTAATTAGTATTGTCTTTTACTATTACATTAATTTATAATTAATAGGAATTATTAATTTGTGATTAA
This sequence comes from Thuja plicata, assembly GCA_018584345.1. NCBI lineage: Eukaryota > Viridiplantae > Streptophyta > Pinopsida > Cupressales > Cupressaceae > Thuja > Thuja plicata. The sequence continues at coordinate 1,068,246 of MU225585.1, read as the reverse complement.
TATTTTAATTTCTTATTGGATATTATCGTGTCTTTTCCCCATTTGATGTACTTTTCTTTTAGGCTTTTGGGGAACTAAGTTGCCTTTTAGAGAAATGTACCAGAGGCTGGGGATGTGTTTTTTTGTAGTTGTGTGTCTGCTTTGTTTTGGTGATGAAGTATATATTAGATTATCTTTCCCCAACTGTTTGGCTTAAGCTCGTGTGTGTGTTTACTTGGTTTTTGGTTCAAGGACCAATGCGTTTTCCTGATGACCTTATGTGGAACTAAAATCTGATTATTGTACCTGTACGGTACTTTGAGATAGATTATTTTTATGAGCTTAGGGTAGGTAATCTAAGTGTTTAAGGGGGGAGTGGCTTGCAATGAGGGTCGAGACCCTAAGAGGTTGCTAGGGTAACTCATTGTAAGTTACTTAATAAGTGATAACATAATACACCATGGCTTTTAAAATGAACTAATAAGATGTCTGTATTTCTATCCCATGCCTTGAGTGCTTGTATAGGATAGGATGGGAGTGGGAGAAGATGCTTGATTTGATCTTGCATAGTTAGTATCCTTGTTTGTACGAGAGGTTACTGATACCCCATAGAGTCACTAAGGGGTCAAGGTCCAGCGAGACTACTAGGGTAATTCTAGAGTTGACTCATGTGATGACACTTCCCCATATTCATTTCAGGTTTCCTACATGTGTTGGTTTCCTCTGGGTTTATAGGGTTTTACCTGTTTAGATGAGTTGTACTTAAGATAGAGAGTTATCAGGATCCCTTTTTTAGTCCTACTTTAAGACTGGTTTATAAACTAAATGGGATCTGTTGTTATCTCCTTAGTATGATGGGACTGGACCATTTAAGTGCCATGAGGATGGGTGCTAGTGATCCTCTTTACCATTGGAGACCTCGACGTCCTTGTACCATTGTTGACAATCCTATAGGAGTTGTACTTCTTTGTGACATCTTTGGAGATATGCTCTTATCTTTCTTAATTTGTTTATCATATTAGTTATCTATATTTAAATTGTATTACTTATGGATTAATGTATTGTACTTGTATTTTATTATAATTACATACCCTGCAACTTGTATAGCGGATGTCATTTCATTGGATATACCTTATGGTATCAAAAGTAATTGTATCATTATTTATGATATGTTGTACTTGTTACTCATTGTGTACTTTGGCATATTTATAATTATCCTTCAATAAATTTATGAGTAATTCCTCCATTATGGAACCCTTGAGAATTGTATCCTTGTTGAGTTTACTTTTATGTTCATGTTTTGTGTTTCACTGTAATTGCTTCCGCTTAATTGTTCATCTTCAATGTAAACTTTAAAAAAAATTATTCTGTAAATTTAGTTACTTGTTATAGGTTAATTTCTCTTGGGTTCCCTAGTGGTGCATTACATATATTCTCAAGAAAGGCATATTTATTTTCCCCTAATGCCTCGCAAGGAATAAGGCATTATGAGAGAAGGAATGAACTGATGGGCTAGAAATGAATAATTGAAGGATGGAGGGAGCCTATGTTATTTTACAGGGTTATCTCATGATGGGATAACATGTTTATCCAAGCTAAGGGATTCGATACATGACAAGGTAAGCTTGACATGGGGTCCGTAGGAATGGATTTGTGAAGAGGTATTTAAAAACATGTTGTCCTTTTTTTTTTATTAAGATCAAGGAGATGGATTTGGGTAAAATGGAGATAAGATATTGATAGGATAAGAAAGATCAAAAGTGTTAAGGAATGATGGAGGCGATGGATAAAATAAAAAATATCACTTGAAGGGTGTGGATAAGGTGAAGCAAAAAGGATTTATAATGCGTATGGAGATCCTTAATCTTGTCAAGATCAAATGCTGGAAAATGAGTATGGATGTCAATAAGTTCAATGAGGACAATGGAGGACGATGGATAGGAAAAAATAGATGAAACTTACCCCCAGGTGTAGAGTAAAAGAGGATAATGGATTACACATGACACCCATTTTCCAAGATTTCATCAAGGTACTTTCCCAAGGTACCACAAGAAGTAGTTTTCACCATAGGATGGATTATTTCTCTTTGCATTTTTAATTTTTTCTCTTTATTTTCTCTTTGTTTTGACTTATATAAAAATTAAAATTGAAGAGGTTTCATACATGTTAGGAGATAGAGGAAGGACTCAAGCATCTCATTCTTTAGATAGTACTCTTGAAATATGTTCTATAATAAATCATGACTATTTAATATATGCTCAAAGAAGATAACATGGGATGGTAAAGGGAGATAAAATGGATGATAAGATGGAAAGTGACAAGGATTTATCCAAAGAATTGGATAGGCGGACTAGAAGGATTGACAATTGGTGTTGAATAATGGATGGGATATTGGAATATTTTTGTGAGAGTGGATGGAATTTTTTGCAAGATCAAAATTGGCACAGGCCTTGAAGGGTGGTGGAATGATGGAGGAGAAATATATTTTAGAGTTTTGGATTTTGATGGAGAAAAGGATGCAGATTTATTGTCCACTCAAGCTCCTTACCCAAGATGCAAGAGGAGAACATATGTAAGGAAATATTGGGGAATAAAAGACAAAAATATATTAATTTTAACTCCATATCCAATTGTGTCAGATCAGTTTTAAGTCCATTTTTAATATGTGGAAGACACACCAAACAAGTTGATATTTAAAGCAAGACAATATTCTCTGATAGATGAAAAAGACTACAATCCCTTTTTAGAATGTAAAAAAGAGAATTTAGAACAAGTGCACCTATATTATACATTTTTCAAATATGATCAATGTCACTTTGATCAACTATGTTGAGCCCTAAGATGTCAAATTTGTAGGACCGGTGAAGCCAAGGTGCAGAAATAGAACATGAAAAACTCTAGCAAGACAAGAAATTGAAAGAATCAAAAGAGTAGGACGATGAAGAAAATTCATAGGAATATGAAGCAAATGCACAAATTCAGAGAGAAAATACATAGGAATATGAATAAAATGTGCAAGAATAGTGATCTAAGAAATCAAAATAACATAGAGGAAAAAACATAGCAGTATGAAGAAAATGGGCAACTCTTTGAAGCACATGTGCAACTTTAGAAAAATTGAAAGTGAATGTGAAACATATGTGCATCTTTATGAAGCATATGCACAACTTTATGAAGCATGTGTACAACTTTAGCAAAATTGTAAAAATAGGATGCCAAATGCATAGATTGGGTAGCATATGTGCAATTTCGATGCCTCTAACAATTCTAAACCTACAACTTCACAAAACTACATCTAAAAACAATAAAAATAATTAGTAAAAGGACAAGTGTTCCACCAGGCATGCCAAAATAACTGTAAAAGAAAATTGAACTTATATCAAATTTAAGTAATAGAACAATTCTGAATTGTTAGTGTTCTATTGAAGGCAATTTATTCATCTACATTCTTGAATTAATATATATATATATATATATATATATATATGATGATCTTTATATATTATTGAGACTGAATATTGTATTGTTTTTTTGTAGAATACATAATCAATGCCTTATCACTTGTCGATTTCTATGCTATATGATTGATTTGCATTCGGTGGGAAAGATATATATATATATACTGTAGCGGTAAGGGTAAGAAGTCACATCTATGATAGACGTGACTCCTCAAGGAGTAGTCTATCATAGGCATGACTTTTTGTCAGCAACCGACGTGAGTATTGCCCAGACCCGATAACACATAATCGGGGTCTTTAAACATAATTGATAGTCTTATTTATTCAATCAGAATCATTATTATACCATAATGATAATCTTTATTATTTTTATATATTATAATAATGATAACAATAATATAAATATTAATATATATGTATAATAATGATAATAAATATCAATATATATATAATGATAATATCTATTATTATTATTATTATCTATATATATATCACAATTTTATCTATTCTCGTAACATCAATATTTTATCTGATCGAAGCTACAAATATCAACACTCCGTCTTAGCTAAGGAAGATGACAATATCACAATAATCTTTGTGAATGTCTTATGACTTACAAAATTACCTAACTTATGATATATCATTCATCTTATGATATAAGAATTCACATATCACATAACTCATGATATGAAGTATCACATAACTCATGATACAAAGTATATCACATAGCTTGTGATATGAAGTATCACCTAAATCGTGACACATACTATCACCTATCTCATGATACTAAAGGATATAATATACTCAAGAATATTACAATCTCCTTATATATCCCAATTATGGTATGTGCACTGACATTAAGTCACATAATGTCTACTATAACTAATCATGACAAATCCGTGAATCATACTGATATCAAGTCATATGATATCAGTCTACTAAACATTATAAGATCGTCACCTTATAATGTTAAATATAAGTGTTGATTATCCAAAAAATCATCACCTTTCAGAAATATACACAGGATGGGTAGGCCCATAAAGTCATAGAGTCACACATATGACAAAAGAAGTTTACACACTAAACATTTTTAATATATTAGTACAAATAAATTTCAAAAAATTACATTTCAATCATGCCAAGATTCTTCCTGAAGTGTTCAACTTTCACTTTGAGGATAGGTTTGGTAAGAATATCTTTTGTTTGATCTCCTGTACTGATATACTCTAACTAAATTATGTTCCTTTCTACCATGTCTCTCACATAGTGATACAAAATCTCAATATGCTTAGATCTATCATGAAATACATGATTCATTGAAAGCTTAATGCAACTTTGATTGTCACAGTGGATGATAGTTGGTTTCAGAGGTTTACTGAATAATCCCACAAGTAGTTTTCTAAGCCATACTGCTTCTCTAGCACTCATAGAAGCTACAATATATTTAGCTTATGTAGAACTCTGAGCTTGGTGTAACCCAAATTTACAATCAAATTTGAATGGCTAAACAATTTAGGGAAGTGTCTTCTGCAAATTTTGTTTGATTTATGCTTGCTTCTTTTCCTTTCATTCATAATTCTATTATTGAAATTATTTTGTCCTATGCATTTATCTTGTCTATTTCCTTGCATTTTCCTGTTAAATCTTCTATGTTCTATGTTTTAAATGGCTTATATATATTTGAATTCATAAATATAGCCGTTGGCCTATTTTTCGCAGTCTGTTATTAATTTTTAATGTATTTTATGACTTTGGTAGAGTTCACTTTACGTTAATTCATGTTATCTCCTGATCAAAACAAAATATTCCTTATCATTCAGTGACCTAGAAAAATCATTCAGTCGAGAAGTCTCATAAGCAAAAGGAATATGCTCTTATCATTGAGCGACTTAATATGAGCCATCAATCTCGTCTTAATCTCCCTTTGATCCAACGATAGTCACCAAGTCTCCTGACAAACTACGGATTAATGAAATCTTCTTCCGACTCCAAGACCATTCAGTCACGTTATCTCTTGAGCAAACTCAGAGTTATTAGCAGGGTTACTTAACTCCTTCAGTCTCGTGATCACTAGATGATATCAGGGTTAAGTTGAAAATTCAGCAATTAAGTCATGGCCATTGATGCAGATTCAATCCTGTGGCATTTGTGTGATCTCTAAATCAAGATGGAATATTCGATATCATTCAGAGACTCAGTGATATTCGTTGATTTTAATCTGGGCATGTTTAAATCCGACACTGGTCGCATTATCTCGAGATTAATCATGAGTTAAAAAAATCCTCTTGCGACTTCAAGACTAATGTAAAATCATGACCACGGGCGTGACTCCAATTAGACTTGGGTAAGGTTAAATCCTTTTGGTCACATGGTCTCCAAAGTAGATCAGAGGTTAAAACATAAGGTTAAGTTCTGTCAGTAATACAAGTATGCACTAACAAATCAAAGACAAAATGACACATGATAGTGAGCAGACCCAGGCATTATGTTCTTAGTCACTAAGTCTCCAAAGGATACGATGATATCAGAAAAGTTCACGAGACTTGGAGATAGTCATCTGATGCAATTCAAGAAGATCTATGGTAGTGGGGTGATCGCTAGATAAAGTTTGAAAAGTCAAATTCATTCAATGATTAAGAGATAAAGGTGTAGTCACCAAGTCTCTAGATGGAAACCAAGGGTTTAAAAGAGTTGTTCAAAGATTCAATCGCCGAATCTCAGAACGAAACCTGGTTAAGGGAAGTTTTCAGTGATAAGGAGACTATGCAGTCGCAAGGTCACTGGAAGGAGAAATATAATTTAATCAAAGGACCAGGAAAGTTAGAAGATCAATGATGCAATTCACATCTGATCTACGATCGACATTCACTCACAATGAAAAGATGCATGATGGTAACTCACTAAGGCATTGCGAAATCGTGCCACATGTCTTAGATGATGAAAAGGACAAAATTACCAAGTGGAACTAATGACTTGGATTTTCTTTGTTGTTACATGTTTTTATATTATTATTTCATCAACTAAGGGTTTTGATTAATATTTGATACGTTGACATTGTCTGCATGCAGGGTTTCACAGGTAATAAAATGAAAATGAAGTGATCTAGATTGAAAGATGAAAGATCAAAGACATGCAAAAGTCCATTTATATGCCTTGCAGAAGTTAAAGAGATATCAAATATCTATAACAGATTATCAATGAACTATTTGATTATATTATCACTTTGGTCGATAACTGTTCATAAGGATGATAAGTCATTCTTAAATGTAATTATGGTTGTTCAGTTGTTGATCTTAGGGATTAGGTTTATTTAGATGAACCGACACATTGATATGAAGCTTGTATGCATCCTTTGAATTTTATATAAATAAGGATACCAAGATCAATGCAGGTGGACGTCTGGTCTTTGGTGAAATTTATTGTTATCATTTTTCAATTAGGTTTTAAGTTTTGATCACGACTGAACATGGATTCTTATGTACCTATTATTGATAATCAATAAAAGATAATTATTTTCTGTCTCTCTTGGCCCAAGGTTTCAATTCTCATTCAGTTAGTCCTTTGCAATTATTGAAGGAATTTCAATTGTTGTCTTTGAGTTGCTTATGCAGAAGAGTTATTGTCTCATATCATTGTTTGAATTTCAGGAAGTGTGTGATAACTTAATTTTTTTTCAACTTCTTGTTCATCTAGTATCCCAACCATAGGAGTCAAACTCATTTGAACTAACAAGGATATAATATAGACCTTAATCTTCTTTGCATCTAAAGCAGTCAGATAGTTGATGGTTGAATACCGTCTTGCAAAGTTGTACATAGGATTGAATGTTGGATTGACTCTATTGCCCAAGTTGATATAGGAATTGATCTGATTGTCATTGGAGATAGACATTTGATTCATTTTTTCATTTTGTTGATATATTCTAAAATCCATTCATTTATATATACATTTTACAAAGCATTCTTTACAAACCTCACAAAGCATTCAGTTTTGCAGTTTTATCTTACAATTGATTACAGTTTGATTCCTTTAAAAGTAAGTTGCCATACTTGTGAAGGAGAGATTCAAGTGTTCATTATCTGCTATAAAAATCCTTAAAGGATAAGTTTAAGGTGTAGTATTACCAACCTTGGTTCTGGAGAGCTAGAATTGTAGAATTTTCAACCTTTCCCCAAGGTTAAACATGTTAGTTGGCCAAATCACTTGGGTTTCCCATCATTGGATTGACAAGCCCATAGGAAATTCAATCTATTGATTTGAGCACCAACAGATTGGCGACTCTACTGGAGAGTTTTTCATAAGATAATTCAATTGTACCCAGAAACTCTCATGATTGTCTACAAAATATTGGATTTTTCAGTTTGCCCCATCCGCGTCAACCAACAGATTGGCGACTCTGCTGGGGACAATTTTCAGAATTTTAGATTTTGCAGATCAGAGAGCTTGTTTAACAGATTATACACTCTACTGGAAGGAAGAATCCAGAAGACCAGAAAGTAGTACTTTCCTTCTGACAGGAAGGTGGTGACTCTAAAAATTTGGATGAGAGTATAACTTGATGAATGTAAGTATTCATGTTGGGTAGAAGATCCTTGTATCTAGATCAAATTGAATTAGATTTATAGAAAAGCTTAAAAATAAGTAAGCAAGAGGTTGCTGATATGATGAATGTTGGTTATAAAATATTTCCTGAGAGAGAGACTACTGGTTTCAATAATGGAAGTTATTATGATTTAGATTAATATAGAAACCCTTTTGGACATGAAGATGATCAGAGCCCAGCACAAGAAATTGAAGAAATAGAAGAATATGATGAAGAAGACAATTTCCTATATGCTACATTGAGTAAACTAACTAAATATGGGAAAAAGAATCCAAAGTTATTGAGAGCTATGAAAAGGTTACCTGATGAATCCTTGGAAAATTTAGAAATAAGGAGAAGTGAGGTGGATTCATTATTTGAGGATGAAGAGGAGATATCAAAAGGTAATGGGCAACCGAAATACAATCCTCGTCATAGCAAAAATGGAGAACCAATTTTCAACAATGATCATAAAAATCCATTGTTTGAACCTGATAATAGAGGAAGACATGAGAGAAACATTAATAACAATGGAAGAAATGATTATTGGAGACAACCAAATAATGCAGAAAACTATGACCGAGGTAATCCTAGACAGCAAAGAATGGGTAATGGTCATAGAAATGGACAAAATCACCATGGCATGGATCCTCAAAATCTCAGAGGTCAGAATGTAAACCAACACAACACGGGCCAGAGAAGAAGAGCTCCAATGATGGTGGAAAGATATAGACAACTAGATTTCAGTGGGATAGTTGGATATCCAAATACCATATCAAGTGATTTGAGGAATGCTATTCCAAAATTTTCAGGGAATGGAGTGGAATTTGCTGAAAAACATACCATAAATTTGAAGAACATTATTGAAGAGTTATATGGAAACCATGAAGACATTTTTATGAATTTGTTTGTCCAATCATTAACTAAAGATGCTGCTGAATGGTATACAGGGTTTCCTAATAGATCTATTTCAAGATGGTGTGACTTTGTGAATCAATTTATTGAACAATTTGGTGATCATAATGATATATCTTTTGCATCTCATGAATTAACCAATATTAAAAAGAACTTTAATGAATCAGTTGCAGAATTCAATAAAAGGTTTAATAAAGTTCTTAATAGAATTCCAAGAGATATAAGGCTTGTTGACTCTTTTCTGATAGATTTCTATCTAACTGCATTTGATAGTAAAACACATTATGAGATTAGATCACAAGGCCCTGTAACATTGTAGCAAGCTTTCAAAATGGCTTCCACCATTGAATTAATAGAAGTGTTGTTGGAAGGATATATAAATGAAGTGATGTTAAATCGCATAATCCAAAAGCCCCTAAAAAGAATGATCTTAAGGAAATTATGGATATGCTAAAGAACTTGAATGCAAAACAAGGTAGAAATGACCGACCATCATTTCCTAAAAATGACAGGCCACCATTTACTAAAAATAAAAGATTTAGATTACAAGACATGCCATATAAGACCGAATGGAGAGATGGAAGACCTAAAAATCAGTCTTATACTAAGGAAACACCTGATCCATTGAAAATAAACAATCATTTTGTGGAAGACTATCCTTGGTGTGATGCTTTTAATCTACCACATTCCCCTGATGGTTGTGTTGTGGCCCAGAGATTTCAAGAAGAGGAAGATCAGGATGATGAGCAGCAAACCACCGTAAATAATGTTTCATCAAAACCAATGTGGGGAGAAGATGATTATAGTTCTTCTAAAGAGATTATGTTTACCATGAATATATGAATCGAATATATCATTGTGAAAAAAGGGGAGGAGATTTACTAGTTATCAAAAGATTAACAAATGAGGAAAAGGAAGCATATACTGTTGCAGCTCTTGAGGAAGCAAGAAGTAACTAAAAAATAAGAAACAAAATAGTAAATGTTGATAAGGGAAAGCTTGCAAGAACATCTATCAAAGTGTCAAAAAAGAAGGTGAGTCAACTTGACATAAAAGGAACCAAAGATAATGATGCAAAAGAAAGTCAATGGGTAGATCCTCATCAAGCACCTAAAATAGCAAAGGAGAAAACAATGGTCAGTAGATCTACCCCCAATAATAGTTCTTTCATATCTAATGCTTTATCTTAGGTAAAAAATTATATTCCTTTATTTGAAATGATGAAAGTACCTGAATATAAAGATGAGACTGTAAAAGTGTTGTCTAATGTAGGTAACATTTTTTAAAGAGGAATCTAGTCAAAAGGAAGTAAATGAAGATCCTCTTGTGGTTTATTTAGGAACTAATATTTCTCAAAATGGAACGCATGTGGATCCCTTTTATCTCACTTTGATAATTAACAATAAATTGCTTAAGAATTGCATGATAGATTCAGGAGCAACAGTGAACATTATGCCTACAGAATTCATGAAAGAACTTGGAATGAAAGTGGACACAACTTATGGAAAGTGCTACGCTATGGACAATAGGTCTATACCGGTTGTTGGTATTACAAAAGATGTGGAATTTAAATTTCCCGCTTGCCCTGAAATGTCATATAAGACTGATATTACTGTTGTTGAAGTGCCTGCTTATTATGAAATGCTTTTATCTAGACAATGGTCTAATCTAGTAGGTGGTTATATCCAACTAGATTTGTCTTATGCTACTATTCCATTTGATGATAGGGAGGTAAGGATTAATAGGGAACCAAGATCTACACATATTATCAAGAGAGACATTGGGGTAGAAAAGATAAATTTTTCCATTCAGACATGGACAATTTTCAGGTAAGTATTACTAAACCAGTATTGAAAATTCATAGTCCCATTGAAGTGCATTTGCAGGAAAATTAAGATAACCTTTGGCAAATGACTTTTGATGGAGCATACAGTAAAGAAGGTAATGGTGCTAGGGTCACTTTTGTGTCCCCATGTGGTAAGATCTTAAAATTTTCCTTTTTACTTAATTTTGAATGCACAAATAATGTTTTAGAATATGAAGCATTAATCCTTGGTTTAAATATTGCAAAATCGTATGGCATTAAAATGCTTTCAGTTTACGATGATTCTGATTTGATAGTGTCTCAAATTAGAAATAGATTCGGTACCAAAAATCCCAAGTTAAAATAGTATAGAAATTTGGTATGGGATTTAATTGAATTTTTTGATGTATTTTCAATTAAGTGGATAGAAAGATCAAAAAATTCCCTCGCAGACTTGTTGGCTAATGTAGCCATCAAGCAGATTGATGTCCCTTTTTATGAGATTGTGCAGGTGGAGATGAAAAATAGACCATCAATTCCTGACAATGTACAGAATTGGAAAATATTTGAAGATGATAGAGATCTCCTAAAATTTTTAATCAATGAAGATGAGTATGAAGATCAGTGCATAGACTAGAACGGTTATGTAGAGAACCATGATGGAAAGGAAACCTTGTTTGGAAAAGACGTTGTTCAGCTCCAAAAAAATAAAATTCCCAAAGGGTTGGTTGCAAAAGGAGTATTTGATGATCAAGAAAATTTAAAAAGGGGTAAGATAAGTAATGAATCTGAAGAGATTGAAAAATTTAACTTGGGAAATAATCATACACCTAGAGAAGTATTTATAGGCAAAAGGCTCACTCCAAAGATCAGAGCTAATTTGATAAGTTTGTTAAGAAAATATAGGCACATCTTTCCATGGTCATATGATGATCTTAAAGCCTATCAAGAGGATTTATTTTAGCATGAAATCCCTTTAAAGCCAGATGCAAAACCTTTTAGACAAAGACAGCTTCCCATAAATCCAATGTTAGCTCCTAAGATGAGAGAAGAACTTGTCAAAATGAGGGATGCACGAATAATTGTGCCTATAAGACATTCTACTTGGGTATCAAACTTGGTCCTAGTTAGAAAAAAGAATGGGGATATAAGGTTGTGTGTTGATTTTAGAAACTTGAATATATCATCCTTAAAAGATAACTATGCACTACCTAATATGGAAGTTCTTTTACAGAAAATTATTGGGAATGAATTATTGTCTATGATGGATGGATTTTCAAGATATAACCAAGTGAAAGTCAAAGATTCAGAACAATATAAAACAACCTTTACCACTCCTTGGGGGACTTATGTGTATGCAAGAATGCCTTTTGGATTAACCAATGCAGGATCAACTTTCAAAAGAGCAATGGATGTGGCTTTTGATGGTTTGATTGATCTCATCATGGCAGTATATCAGGATGATTTAACAGCTTACTCCAAAAGGGAAGATGATCATTGCAATCACTTGAAGCAGATTTTTAGGAGACCTAAATTAGAATATGGTATATCTCTAAACCCTAAGAAATGCCATTTTGGGGTTACTAAAGGAAAGCTTCTTGGTCACATTGTATCAAAGGATGGTGTAAGAAAGATCCTAAATGGATTGCAGCTATAGATAAGATTCAAATTCCTAAAAATGTTAAAGGGATTCAATCTTTCTTTGGACAGATAAATTTTGTAAGAAGGTTTGTCCCTAACTTTGCAGAGATTATTAAACCTATTGCTAAGATGCTTAAGAAAGGTGCATAAATTAAATGGTCTAATGAAGCCATAGAAGCATTTTCTAACATCAAGAAACCAATCAAGGAATCTCTAGTCCTTAAGACACCTAATTTTCAAAGTCTTTTCAGTTATTTTCTTTTGCATCATATCATACTATTGTTGTAGTTATATTACAAAAAAAAGATGAGGGTTATGAACAACCAATAGAATTTTTTAGTAAAACTCTTCAAGCAACAGAATTAAATTATGATATAAATGAGAAGCAGGCTTATGCTCTGGTTAAAGAAGTAAAATCTTTTAGGCCATACTTGGTAGGATCTAAATTGATAGCTTATGTGCCAAATGCTGCGATCAAAGATATATTTAAGCAATATGAAATAACAGGTAGAAGATGCAGATGGGTGAATCAAATCCAAGAGTTTGATATGGAGATCCAAATAACAAAATTGGTTAGAGGATAGGGTCTTTCTAAACTTATGGCTGAATCAAATCTTGAAGCAGTTCAAATAAATCTGGTGAACACTGATGAATCAATAGTAAGTATTGAAAAGTGTCCTTGGTATGCTGATATAGTGTATTTCCCTAAGCACTTGAAATGCAAAAAAGGTTTAAATGAAAATCAAAAGAGGACAATAAAGTTGCAAGCATCTAGATATGTTTTGATACAAGGTGATTTATATTGGAAAAATAGAGAAGGTGTCATTTTATTCAGCCTAGATATGTACCAAGCTGATGCAGTTTTGAAGGAGTTACATGATGGAGTATGTGGGGGTCATTTTTCATCAAGAACCACAGCCCATAAGATACTTCATGTTGGATATTACTGGCCTCATGTTTTTAAGGACAGTTATACATATGTTAGAAAGTGTGAAGCCTATCAAAAGTTCTCAGGGAAATTAAAGTATGATGGTGCATTACCCCTCAGATATTTGTTAACTGAAGAACCTTTCCAAATGTGGGGGATAGATTTTATTGGTGAGATTGTAGATTCTTCCAGTGGACAACACAAATGGATTCTTGTTGCAATAAATTATTTCACTAAATGGGTTGAATTCATACCCTCTAGACAAGCTACAAGCAAGGTGGTTATAAGATTCTTAATAGAAAATATACTAACAAGATTTGGTGTTCCTTGCAAAATTATTTGTGATGATGGTATGTGTTTTAGATCCAAGGAATTCTCTAAATTTTGCAGTAATTATGGTATTAATATGCCATATTCTTCCCCTTACCATCCCCAAGGGAATGGTCAGGCAGAATCAAGTAATAAGAACATAATGAAAATCATTAAGAGAATGTTGAGAAATAACAAAAAGGCATGGGATTCCAAACTACCCCTTGCACTTTGGGCAGATAGGATAATAGTTAAAAAATCCACTGGATTTGCCCCTTATGAATTGGTTTATGAAAAGCAAGCTAGATTACCATTGAACAATCTGCTTCCTGTATATAAATTTGTCAGAGAAGAACAACTAGAAGACATGATTTTCATGGAAAATAGGATGGATCAGCTTATGGAATTGGATGAAATCAGAAGAGATGCACAAAGAGAGAATGTGAGGAAGTAGTTGGAGATAAAAACATTACATGATAAGAGAACTAAGGACAACAACTTTCAGAAAGGAGATTGGGTGTTAAAATGGAATGCTAAAGATCAGGATAAGGGAAAGCATGGAAAATTTGAAGCTTTATGGCTTGGACCCTATGTAATTTTTGATAATGCAGGAGAAAAGAGTTACTTGTTACAAGATACAGAGGGTCATGTTCAAGAATTTCCAACTCATACTCAGTATTTAAAACCATTCTTCTCTTAAAACATGAAGTATTCCTAACCCTGCATCTTTTGCTTCTAAGTTTTCTTTTTGCTTTTATGTTGTTCTTTGTCTCTATTTTTAGTCTACTTCTCCAGAGATAGCTGAGATCTTGCTATGTCCAAGTATGAACATACATCTCCAGAAAGAGCCACTGGTGTAACCCAAATTTACATTCAAATTTGAATGGCTAAACAATTCAGGGAAGTGTCTTCTACAACTTTTGTTTGATTTATGCTTGCTTCTTTTCCTTCCATTCATAATTCTATTATTGAAACTATTCTTTCCTATGCATTTATCTTGTCTATTTCCTTGCATTTTCCTGTTAAATCTTCTATGTTCTTTGTTTTAAACGGCTTATATATATTTGAATTCATAAATATAGCTGTTGGCCCCTTTTTTGCGGTCTATTATTAATTTTTAATATATTTTATGACTTTGGCAGAGTTCACTTTACATTAAGTCACATTATCTCCTGATCAAAATAGAATATTCCTTATCATTCAATGACCTAGCAAAATATTCAATCAGGAAGTCTCATAAGAAAAAGTAATATGCTCTTATCATTGAGCAACTTAATAGGAGTCGTCGATCTCGTCTTAATCTCCCTTTGGTCCAACGATAGTTGCCAAGTCTCCTGACAAACTGTGGATTAATGAAATCTTCTTCCAACTCCAAGACCATTCAGTCACGTTATCTCTCGATCAAACTCAGAGTTATTAGCAGGGTTACTTTTCTCCTTCAATCACGTGATCGCCAGATGATATCGAGGTTAAGTTGAAAATTCAACGATTAAGTCATGGCCGTTGATATAGATTCAATCCTATGGCAGTCGCGTGATCTCCAGATCAAGATAGAATATTTGATATCATTCAAAGACTCAGTGATATCCGTTGATTTTAATATGGGCATGTTTAAATCTGACGGCAGTCGCATTATCTCGAGATTAATCATGAGTTAACAAAATCCTCTTGCGAATTCAAGACTAATGTAAAATCATGACCATGAGCGTGACTCCAGTTAGACTTGGGTAAGGTTAAATCCTTTTGGTCACATGGTCTCATGAAGTAATCAGAGTTAAAAGAAAGTTTCCGAGATCATGTGACCCCTTAGTCGTGAAGTCTCCAAAGCAGATCAGAGGTTAAAACATAAGGTTAAGTTCTGTTAGTAATCCAAGTATGCACTAAAAAATCAAAGACAAAATGACACATGGCAGTGAGCGGGCCCAGGCATTATGTGCTTAGTCTCTAAGTCTCCAAAGGATTTGATGACATCAACAAAGTTCACGAGACTTGGAGATAGCCATCCGATGCAAATCAAGAAGATCTATGGTAGTCGGGTGATCGCCGGATAAATTTTGAAAATTCAAATTCATTTAGCAATTAAGAGATAAAGGTGCAGTCGGCAAGTCTCTAGATGGAAACCAAGGGTTCAAAAGGATTTGTTAAAAGCTTTAGTTGCCAAATATTAGAACAAAACCATGGTTAAGGGAAGTTTTCAGTGATAAGGAGACTATGTAGTCGCAAGGTCACTGGAAGGAGAACTAGAGTTTAATGAAAGGACCGGGCAAGTTAGAAGATCAACGATGCAGTTCATGTCTGATCTATGATTGACATTCACTCATGATGAAAAGATGCATGATGGTTACTCACTAAGGCATTGTGAGATCATGCCACGTGTCTCAGATGATGAAAAGGAAAAAATTCTTGAGTGGCACTAATGACTTGGATTTTCTTTGTCGTTACATGTTTTTATATTATTATTTCATCGACTAAGGGTTTTGATTAATATTTGATACATCGACATTGTCTGCATGCAGGGTTTCATAGGTAATAAGATGAAAATGAAGCAATCTGGATTGAAAGATGAAAGATCAAAGACATGCAGAAGTCCATTGATATACCTTGCAAAAGTTAAAGAGATATCAGAGATCTATAACAAATTATCAATGAACTATTTGATTATATTATCACTTTGGTCGATAATTGTTCATAAGGATGATAAGTGATTATTAAATGTAATTGTGGCTATTCAGTTGTTGATCTTTGGGATTAGGTTTAGTTTGATGAACTGACACATTGATCTGAATCTTGTATGCATCCTTTGAATTTTATATAAATAAGGGTACTAGGATCAATATAGGGGGACGTCTGGTCTTTGGTGACATCTACTGTTATAATTTTTCAGTCAGTTTTTTAGTTTTGATCACAACTGAACATGGATTCTTATGTACCTATTTTTGATAATCAATAAAAGGTAAGTGTTTTCTGTCTCTCTTGGCACAAGGTTTCAATTCTTATTCAGCTAGTCCTTTGCAATTATTGAAGGAATTTCAATTTTTGTATTTGAGTTGCTTATGCAGAAGAGTTATTGTCTCATATCACTCTTTGAATATTAGGAAGTGTGTGATAACTTAATTTGTTTCCAGATTCTTGTTCATTTGGTCTCCCAACCATAGGAGTCAAACTCATTTGAAATAACAAGGATATAATACAAACCTTAATCTTCTCTGCATCTAAAGTAGTTAGATAGTTGATGGTTGAATACCGTCTTGCAAAGTTGTACATATGATTGAATGTTGGATTGACTCTATTTCCCAAGTTGATATAGGCACTAATCTGATTGTTATTGGAGATAGACATTTGATTCATTGTTTCATGTTGTTGAGATATTCTAAAATCCATTCATTTATATATACATTTTACAAAGTATTCTTTACAAACCTCATAAAGCATTCAGTTTTGCAGTTCTATCTTACAATTGATTACAGTTTGATTCCTTTCAAAGTAACTTTCCATACTTGTGAAGGAGAGATTTAAGTGTTCATTATCTACTATAAAAATCCTTAAAGGATAAGTTTAAGGTATAGGCCTACCAGCCTTGGTTGTGCAGAGCCATAATTGCAGAAGTTTCAACCTTTCCCCAAGGTTAAACTTGTTAGTTGTCCAAATCACTTGGGTTTCCCATAATTGGATTGGAAATTCCATAGGAAATCCAATTTGTTGATTTGAGCACCAACAGAGCTACTAAGGATTATTTTCTGCTGATCCACGATATCATAAGCAATCTTAAATTGAAGCAACATCTGGACGTGCTCTTTTGGTTAGTCACACTTCCAGCCCAATTTGAATATGTGAATACATGAAGATCTAAGTCAACATTTTCACATATAAGGCCATAATTAAGAGTACCTTGAAGATATCTGATTAATATGCTTCGCAACCATAAGATGTATCTCCTTGGGCTCACACATAAACTGACTCAAGGCATTTACAACATAGTAGATATCAGGTCTGGTATTGACCAAATACATCAAAAATCCAATCATTTGCATGTAGAAAGTGGGATCTGTCAACTAAGAATCTGCTACTGCTTCCTTTAATTTATGAAAATTTGTTTTCATGGGGGATGACATAGGTTTGCAGCTCATCATACCAAATCTCTTCAATATATCAATGGTGTACTTCCCTTGGTTTAGAACAATGCTATCTGATTTCTTCCAGACTTCAAGTCCAAGGAAGTAGTGTAGCAGACCTAAGTCCTTCATATCAAATTCTAAGGCTAGATCATTCTTACACTGACCAATTAGGTGATCTTATCATGTAATCAACAGATCATCAACATATAATATCAATATTAACATATCACATTTAATTTGTTTAAATTAGAGATCTGGATCTGCATCATTCTTTGAGAAGCCTAATCTCGTGAGGTAACTATAAATTCTTTCATACCAGGCTCTGGGAGCCTGTTTAAGTCCATATAGGGCTTTCTTTAATTTTCACACATGGGATTCTACATTTTGAATCTCAAATCCTTCAGGTTTCTCTAAGTAGACCTCTTCTTTAATGGTTCCATTTAAGAAAGCGGTTTTTATGTCCAATTGATAGACTTTCCATCCTTTGGCTACTGCAATGGCTAGAACTGCTCTAACCGAGGTATATCAAGCAACTGGATCAAAGGTTTCTTCATATTCAATTCCTTCTTTCTGTGAAAATCCTCTGGCTACAAATCTTGCTTTGTGTTTTTCTATACTACCATCTGCAACATGTTTGATTTTAAATAGCCATCTGGAAGAAACAATAGATTTATCTTTTGGCTTAGTTACTATCTCCCACACATCATTCTTCAAGATGGATTGATACTCCTCTATCACGGCATCCTTCCATACTTAGTGCTGGAGAGCTTATATAACATTAGAAGGTTCTGATTTGATGAATTCACTCATCAAAGCTACATAACTAGAGAATCTCATAGGTCCTTTACTTTCTCTGAAAGTCCCTGGTGGAGTGACATAAATTATTTCTTCTTCCATTGTTTTAGTAGCACAGAGTGGTCTCTTCTTAGAATTTTCCAATGATGTGATTTGTTCTTCATTTATATCTTCCTCAGGATACCCCCTATGAATCTCAGGAGTAGGATCCTCTTCTATGTCTATGGTGGAAGTTTGAATTTCTGATTCAGTAGAATTTTTGGCTCTTTTAAAGTCTATGTCTTCCTCAAAAATCACATCTCTGCTTAGTTCAATCTATCTTTGACCAGACATATATTCTATAAGCTTTAAAGATTTCACTATAGCCTACAAAAGTACCTTTTCTCCCAGAAGGGTCTAGCTTAGTTCTTTTCCCTTTGGGCACATGAATGTAAATAGGACAACCAAATATCCTCAAGTGACTAATGTTTGGTTTTATACTAGTGAAAGCTTCTTAAGGAGTTTTGTCATCAATATAGGAGTGAGGATCTATCTATTCTATATGTAGACAATAGTACTAGAGGCTTCTCAACAAAGTGAAGTCTTTATTTCTGATCAAGTAACATAGCCCTAGCAGCTTCTATAATGGTTCTATTTTTCCTTTTAGCAACTCCATTTTGTTGGGGATTGTAGGGTACAGTGAAATCCCTCTTAATCCTAGAATTTTTACAAAATTATTTAAAAATATCTGATATATATTCCCTCCCTTTATCTGTCCTTAAGGTTTTTATTTTTCTTCCAGAAGAGTTTTCAGTAAGGGATTTGAATTCCTTAAATCTTTTAAGGATCTCCTGTGATTCTTTACATTTGAGGAAAGAGATCTAGGTCTTTTTGGAGAATTCATCAACAAAGATTACATAGTATAGAAACCCACATAAGGAAGGTACAAACATGGTTCCACATAAATCTGAGTGGACTAATTCCAATACCTCATTTATTTTGCTAGAGTTTTTTTGAAAAGACCCCTTAGTGTTCTTACCTAAGGCACACCCCTTGCATGCCCCTGAATGGTATTGTTTGAGTTTGGGTAAACCTGTGACTAGTATTTCCATGGAAGATAGGGCATAAAAATTGAGGTGTCCTAATCTTCTATGCCATATTTCATTTGAGTCTGTAATTTCATGAATTAGGGCTAGATTTGGTTCAGTACATAACTCATACAACTAACCTTGTCTATGACCTATGGTTTGATATTTCTTAATAGTAGAGTTCTTTGACCATCCCAACACTTTACTATCCATGAAGGTTACCCTATATCTATTATCTTCAAGTGCAGATACGGAGACCAAGTTCATTTTTATGCCTAGAACAAACAATACTCCAGTGAGTTGAATAGAGATGCCAGACTTCAATTTGATGGTGCAAGTTCCAACACTTTTGACTGGATGTTCAGAGTCATCTCCAATTTTCACTTCCTCATCAGTTTCTTCTACCATGGAGTCTAGGAGTTCCATGAACTCTGTGATGTGTCTTGATGAACCACTATCTGTAACCCAAGTGTTGGATTTATTTGATACTTGTTTTGAAAGTGCAGAGTAGAATACATATTTCTCAGATTCATGCTCTGCTTTGGAATTTCTTACTTTGGCATATGACGCTTGTTGCTTGGTTTTGTCAAGACATCTGACTGCATAGTGCCCATACTGGTCACATTTGAAACATTGGATGTGAGAAACATCTTTCTTAGATGAATCCTTCCCACGACCTAGCTTTTCCTCTCCTTGAAGTGTTTCTTCTTTTTTTTCTTGTGAAAATTTGTATTCAAGACATGAAGATCTTCATCTACATTCTTATGATTGTATCATTTCTTTGTCTGTATTTATTCCTCTTGAAGACAATTTGATCTTAGCTAGCCAATTTTTGGAAATTTAGACCTTGCACTAATGCCTTGAACAAATGTCTCCCAGGAATTTGGTAGACCATCTAGGGTAATAAGTGTTAGCTCCTTACTTTCAGTCTGGTATCCAAGTGTCGATAGTTGATCCCTTAGTGTAGATATTCTCATAAAATATGTGTTGATAGATTCTCCTTTGTTCATACTTACATGATTGATTTCTCTCTTTAGAGCCAAGGTCCTGCTGAAATTATGTATTTCGTATGTGCTTTCAAGCGACTTAAACATATGATACATGTAGTCTCATGTTATGTCAAAATTTGCACGATATGATCTCTAACTCCATCAACTATGATTTTCATGGCCTTTTCATTTCCTTCAATCCATGCCATTTTCTCAGGATCATTCTCTGGTTCTGTTTTACATTTTCTTTCACAAATGACTCAACTTTATTTTCTTTTATTATCATCATAATCCTGAACTTCCATGATGAGAAGTTATTTCCTCCTTCTAGCCTATCTTTGAATCGGATTATAGTTTCCATAGAGGACTGTAATGTTCTTTAGATTAAATCTGAATTTATCAAGTTCAATTGTTGCTAGGATCCTTCCTAACTTACTCTGATACCATGTAAAAAAAAATCAAACTTATATAAAATTTAAGTAATAGAACAATTCTAAATTGTTAGTGTTCTATTGAAGGCAATTTGTTCATCTATATTCTTGAATATATATATATATATATATATATATATATATTATTGAGACTGAATATTGTATTGTTTTTTCTTTGTAGAATACATAATCAATGCCTTATCACTTGTCAATTTTTGTGCTATACGATTGATTTTCATTTGGTGGGGATGGTATATATATTGTGGGGATTAATGGGAAGTAGTACTGAGAGGAGAGGGGTGAATCAGTACCTCTAAAACTTTTAACACTTTTCACCTTTGATCATTAGTAATCAATCCTTACTGTATTAGCGACCATATCTGATGTTCTTTCTTATGCCTGTAGTATTAATTCATAAATTTAATTTTATGCAACATTCATAGAAATATTCATGAAAGTAATAGACACATAACACAAGATATGATATCGTAGCAAGCTCCTGTTAGGAAGTAAAAAGTGTGATGGGGATGACACCCACAAAACTTCACTATCTACAGAATGGAAGGGAGCCAATAAAGGCTTACAAATGATCACTTCTGATGATCTACCCTGTTAGGATTATTAATGTGGAGACCTATTAGGATCTACTCTATTAAGAGCTTTAGCAACACTAATGAAGTGTGCACTCAGTTAAGAGATTTACAATAGGACTGTTAAGTCCACCTTCCTTGAAATGATTTCTTAAGTGTACCCCACTTGTTAGAATGTGTACAATATGTTTGACTTGACTGTATGCAATCTATAATTGTTGATTAAAGATCTATTAAAGCTCATAGAATATGAATATCACCTACAGTGATTGATTAATACCTTTTCCTGCTCGTCGGTAGACTATGTTCTTTTCTTGACAACTGATTTGATCTTTGTTTGTGTTGTTGCATGAATTCTCTTGTCTGATACTTAGATGCTCTCAGTGGATACAATCATCATCAAACAACATGTTCACAATTGATTGAGCATCTATTTATACAAGTATTTGACCTATTCTAGAATCACGCATTACAATGTTAACTCTATATCCAAGGTATACAACTTGACCTTGATCCTTTAGTTTGCATGTTTTAAAACAATTAGACTGATAAAAACAATAATAATTACATTGCTTTCTCCACACATAATGGATTTAAAACAAATCAAGAAACTATATATAAAACTTTAGTGATTTATCTCACATGGAAATTAGATCCACATTTTGCAGGATGTAACGGACTGTCGGTTCTTGATCGTCGGTGTGAACTGAAATTCTGTCGGTGTTCCTTCATTGAACTAATTGTTGGGTTCCCTTCATCTGCCAGGTTCCACTCTTTGACTGTTCGTCAGGTTGCACTGTTGGTTACTCGTCGGGTTCCCTTGTGCTTTTTTGTCATCGGGAAACATTAGATAGTGTTTGTCAGGATGCTTTGTACTTGGCAGTATCGGTAACCTTGGCGTCGGGTAGTGTTATGTCCTGTCTATCGGTGTAGTATAAACCGATGGTGTAGATCATGTTTTTCCTTGCATATACTAATGGAAAAATATAATGTCTTCAATATACCATAGTGGTAAGGGTGAGAAGTCATGTCTATGATATACGTGACTCCTCAAGGAGTCATGCCTATCATAGGCATGACTTTTTGTCACCAACTGACGTGAGTATTGCCCAGACGCAATAACACATAATAGGGGTCTTTTAAACATAATCGACAATCTTATTTATTCGATCAGAATCATAATTATATTATAATGATAATCTTTATTATTATTATTATATATTATAATAATGATAACAATAATATAAATATCAATATATATGTATAATAATGATAATATA
>MU225585.1:985684-1026312 GCA_018584345.1 Thuja plicata | reverse complement strand
CATATGTATGACACATTGTGTATGCAGGATGGTTTTATGACTATGTATATATGATGTACTAACGTGTGTGGATGCAAGATGTGATGTAATTTTATGATGTATGCAAATGTATATGTGATGTTTAATGAATATGAATATGGATGCATAATGAATCTGAATGAATCTTAATAATGCAAGACTACAATGAATCTAAATGATTTAATAATGCAATGATTTAACAATGCAAGGCTAAAATGAATCTAAACATTATAACTAAAATCAATCTAAGATGAATTATTTATGCAAAACACTAAAATGATTTTGACTATGCAATTTAATGGAGAACTTAATGAAAACCTAGTGATGGATTTAATGCAAACTAATGATGAACCTAATGCAATGATGAACCTAATGATGAAACTAATGATGCGACCAGCAGATGCAATGGACAAGATGGGACTCATATTTTTGTTGTGTGTCACGATCAATTGATGAACCAGCCAGGAGGACTACAAAGGACCAGACAGGGAATGTTAGCACGACGAGGACTCAGGATGTTAGTACGATGGCGAGAAGACCGAATATGTCATGAATATACAAGGATCAAACTGAGTGATTAATTACAAGTGATTAGTTACAATGATAATGCACAAACGTTGCTTCCAAGATTTGATTGGATCAAGTTGTTGTCTTGATGCGTGTAATAATTGAGTATGTTGATTGATTAGTTCAAGAGGAAGGATACATCCTACGAGAACCCAGAGATGGTGGTGATCTAGATTTAAGTCAACAAGAGGAAGGATACATCCTTGATGGACTCATTTCCAGAAAGATGGGATTCATAAAGTTGATTGGTTAAATGTGCACTTGTAGAACCAAGGTAGGATTTTAAATAGTGTAACTATATCATTTTCTGCACGAGGAGCAACTAAGGACACGAGAAATATACAGGATTGAAGCTCAGGGATTGGGATATTATAATGTATGGACAACAATATACAAGATTATGTGTACAAAAGCTTAGGATACGAGATAGGAGGATCACTTAGGACTAGTGCATATGATATGTGAACACCCAGGGAATACAGGAAATGTTGAGGTTTGCAGAGATGTGGTGATGGGTGGAAACAAGAGTTTGATAGATAATGGAACGGTCCACTATGTGTGATGCCTATTTCTAGGTTTTTATCACGCATACTTGTCCAAGGCGCCTGATTGCCAAGTTTTCACCATTGGATGAAAATTTTCTCTTTATTTTTCTTTTTTGATTTCTTTGGATCTTTTTGCTGTTTTTGATGTTGCCCAAGTGCCTATTTGCCAAGTTTTCACTAGGACAACCATTTTTTTAGCTTCATTTTTCTACTTTTTTGAGATTTTTTCAGGACTATTTTACATTGTTTTTGTGCTTTTTTCTAGGAATTTTTACACTTTTTATGGATTTTCTCATATAAGTGGAATGAACAACCAGCCGTTAGGCATAGAAGCACCTGAGATGATTGATGTTGGTATGATCATTCAATGGTTCTCCTTCAGGAGTGGAGAGTTGATATGCCCCAGAACCAAAGCATGTAGTGACAACATAGGGGCCTTGCCAGGTGACTTCAAACTTACCTTTCTTTTCCCGATCAATACCAACTTTCTGATTTTCCTTTAGCACAAGGTCCCCTACCTAAAACTGGCATGGGTGGACCTTCTTGTTGTAGTTTCACTTGAGTCTATTCTGGTAAAAAATCAAGTGATCATAGGCTTGCTGGCACTTTTCATCTAGTAGATCAAGCTATGTGAGTCATGCCACTCGGTAATCTTCATCATCAATCAGGCCTCTTAGTGATACTAGGAGGGATGGTAGTTAGACCTCAATTGGTAAGACTACTTCAGCACTGTAGACTAGTGAATAGGGAGTAGTGCTAGTAGGAGTACGGTAGGAAGTGTGATATACCCAGAGGGCGGGATTGATCTGGAGATGCCAATCACGACCAATATCATTATCAACTTTCTTGAGGATTTTGAGGATGGTTTTATTAGTTGCCTCAACTTGGCCATTACCTTGTGGGAAATATGGACTGGAGAAATGGTGATGGATATGGAGGCGAGCATAGAGATCACTGACGTTTTGGTTTTCAAATGGTGTTCTGTGATCTGTGAAGATGGTGGAGGGTATGCTGAAGCAGCAAACAATGTGATAGAGGATGAATTTGGATATTTGGACACCTGTAGTGAGTGTGAGTGGAATTGCTTCAACCCACTTTGTAAAGTACTCCATAACTGTGATTATGTACTTGTGGCCTTCAGACAAGAGGGGATTAATCTTACCAATGAGGTCAAAACCCCAACAAGAGAAGGGTCAATGAGGTGCAATAGGTCTGAGGTCCTGTGCAGGAGGATGGATTAGATTGGCATGTTGTTGGCAAGGTAGGCACTTCTTAACGAACTCACAAGCATCATGTTCCATTGTAGGCCAATAGTACCCTGTACGTAGAAGTTGCTTGGCTAGGACCATGCCACTCGTGTGGGCACCATAGATCCCAGTATGTACCTCTTGTAAGGCCTGGGCAGCTTCATTTTCATCTAAACACCTAGAGAACACATTGTGATAACCTCGACGATAAAGGGTGTTGGCTACGAGGGTGTAACGGGATGCTCTACGAATAAATTTTTGGTGTTGGGTTGCAGTAAGGTGAGGAGATATGATACCATTTTGTAGGTAAGCTTGGATATCATGGTACCACGGGGACTAGGGACCAACCAGGACATATATGCGATTCAATTCATTGTTATAATAAGCGGGAGCATGAAGTTGCTCAACTAAGAATTCATATTGCGTAGACTCATGAGGAATCTCTAGGAGGGAGCTAATTGTGGCCATTGCATCATCAGCCTTGTTCTGCAAGCATGGTACCTATGTTATCTGCAAGTGGAGGAAATGTTCTTTCATCTTGTCAACCATCTTCTTATATGGTGTTGATTTGTCATCTTTAGTTTGATACTCATCCAGGACTTGTTTGATGATGAGTTGGGAATCACCAAAGACATTTAGGGTTGTGATGTTCCATTCTATGGCCATGCGGAGTCCTATGATTAGTGCCTCATATTCTACAATTTTGTTTGTGCAGGGAAATCCCAATTTGAATGACATAGGGATGTAGTCACCTTAAGGTGTGACGAAAAGTATTCCTGCCCCTGCACCATGAGTTGTGTAGGACCCATCAAAGTAGAGTTTCCAAGTTGGTTGTTCGTCTATCATGTACAAATGCTCATCTGGAAATTCTATGACCAAAGGATATGCATCTACCAATGGCGCTTCTACTAGATGATCAGCGATGACTTGCCCTTTAATGGATTTTCTGTCGACATATTGAATATCAAACTCGCTTAGCAACAAAACCCACTTTGCCATTCGACCTGTGAGAGTAGTTCTGGAGAGTAGGTACTTGAGAGGATCCACCTTTGAAATGAGCTTGTTTGTATGACTAAGCATATAGTGGCAAATTTTTTGAGTGGTGAAGACCATTGCCAGACATGCTTTTTCCATATGAGAATAATTGAGCTCATAACCCACTAAGGTTCAACTGATATAATAAATAGCTCTTTCTTTGCCTTCATCATTCAATTGAGAAAGGAGTGCCCCCAGTTATGTTGTAGTAGCAAAACTATATAGGATGAGTGGTCGACCAGGTACAGGTGGTACCAAGATGGGTGGAATAGCCAAGTATTCTTTGATTTTGTCAAAACTCTTCTGACACTGAGGATCCCACTTGAATGTGTTATCTTTTCACAGGAGATGAGTGAATGGTTGGCACTTGTCTGCTAGTTGAGAGATGAAATGGCGTACATATTGTAGCTTTCCTTGGAGGCTGCATAGTTGTCAGAGTGTTTTTGGCGGAGGCATCTCTATGATACCTTGTACTTTCTTTGGATCTATTTCAATGCCTCATTTGGATACAATGAACCCCAGGAGTTTGCCTGATGTGACCCCAAAGACACATTTCTTACGGTTGAGCATTAAGCAGTAGTGTCCAATTCTATCAAAGACACATTCCAAAACATTTAGGTGATCTTCTCTTTTTATTGATTTTTCCAAGATGTCCACATAATCTTCAAGAATCTTGTGGATCATGTCATGAAAAATGACAGTCATGGCCCTTTGATAGGTTGCCCCAGCTTTCTTTAAGCCAAAAGGCATCATGTTATTGCAGAAGGTGCCCCAGGGGGTTGTGAATGTTTTCTTATGCTGATCTTATTCTACAATGTGGATTTGATTATATCTGGAAAATTCATCCATGAGTGACAACATCTCATGTCCTTATGTGAGATCCATAATCATGTCTATGTTTGGCAAGGGGAAATCATCCTTGGGACATGCCTTGTTGAGATCTCTAAAAACTGTACATATCCTGATTGATTTATCAGGCTTAGAGACGGGCACCATGTTAGAAATCCAATCAGAGTAGTCAATGGCGCGGATGATCTTGGCTTGGAGTAAATTTTTGAGCTTTGGTTTGACAAGTAGTGCCACTGTCGGGTGCATCTTTCTGAGCTTTTCCTTGACAGGATTAATGTTTGGGTCTATCGCAAGATGATGCACCACTAGGTTGGGGTCTAATCTCGGCATGTGGGAGTAAGACCAGACGAACTTGTTTATGGATTCCTTCAAGAGGGTAACAAGATCCTATTCTTCTTCTTCAGTCAAAGATGCCGCTATGTATGTGATGGCAGGATTCTCTTTGGTGCCCAGGTTGACAGGTTTTGTTTCTTCAATGAGAATCGATGACTGCTCAGGCCTGTAATCTCGGATTAGGGGAAGAGGATAATCTTTATCCTCTGGTTCCTTAGAGAGGTTTTCACCAAGGGATACGCCCTTTTTTTTTACTTTTTTATGATCAGACAGCGCCCCAGAGGGGTTTTCGCTAGGGGATCAATTTTTCTCTTTTGTATTTTTATTTTCCATTTCATTTTTGCAGTTGAAGTTATCCTCTTCCCCAAAGTACACCTTTGGGTCTAGTTTGTAGATATATATCGAGTCTTTCCCCCAGTCATTTCTTTGCTCAATTGCTCCCATAAAACTTAGGAGCGCGTCCTCACTTTGGAACTCGTCAACATGCACGACACTTGGTTGGTCCCACTCAATGAGTTCAGGATGGCAGAGGGGAAGGTCAATGAAGAGAATGGAAAGTTGATGTAGGAAAGAATTGCCCAAGAAGGTTTCATCATCAAAAACATCATCATAGGCTCTCACAACTTTCTCTTCCGGGATATCTTCGATGTCAGCGATTTCACCAAGGCCCAGGTGCTTTTCTAGTCGGGTAGGTATAATACGATCTTTCATTCCTTGCTCTTCATAACCAAGGCCACCTCCTTGGTAGTTCCATTTTTCTATCACCAGTTTGTGAGTTGTGGGGTACTTATCTTTAAAGTAATTGAGGCGACTTGTGTCCTTGGGTGGTGGATCTTTGTAGAGCCATTGGTTGATGTTTGGTGTCATTTCCTGGCTAGTCAAAGTACCTTTTGAGATAAAAGTGGTAGAACCAAATTGTAGCACCTTGGTCATTTCTGGTTCTATCTTGCTTAGATTAGGTCAGCGGCCTTGAGTGTGTGGATCAATTGGCAGTGCTCCAACTTTCAAGGCATCAGATAAACTGTACTCACCACAACCTTTATTGTTGATCTTGACCGTGGATAAGGTGGAAGAGAGGATTGTTTCTGGATCTGAATGGGTTTGAGATGAACTGGCGACAAAGGTTCCAATATCGATCCCGAGACAATGATTGGAATGTGGAAAGGATGTTTCCAACGCATTGCAGTATGTGAAGGGCTTGGGGTTTTCGTGGATGGTGATCTCAGTGCTGTTATATGGAAATTTGATGCACTGATGGTAGGTGGAGGGGACAGCTTGCATAGAATGAATCCATGGGCATCCAAGGAGGATGTTGAAGGGAAGGTCAAGATCAACAACATGACATAATGTATCCTGGATAACCAGGCCCACTTGAATGGGCAATGATATGGTGCCTTCAGAAGTACGCTCCAGATTGTCATATGCCTTTATTGTGATGACATCATTTGTTATATCAGCTTCAGTGCAACCCAACTATTTTATGAATTTTAGAGTACATAGGTTTAGGACTGAACCATTATCTATCATGACCCATTTAATGGAAAAATCTTTAACCATTACAGCATTACGGAGTGGGAGATAGGTGTCCGACAAGGTTCTGGAATTCAGTGAGGTTGATGTTGCTGGGAACACGGGATTCTTGCAAGGCTTTATTGAGGATCTCTTGATAGGTGGGTGATGTATGGACAAGATCCAGGATGAAAATTTGGGTTAAAGTATTCCCTAGGTGTTCCAAAATGTTGTATTAGGTCCCAGCAGATGGGGCAGGACCGGCACCTGCATCTATTATCCTACCTCTATGAGTGGTGATTGCGCATTGGTTATCAGTACCCTTGACATGGATGATATTGACGGATGACTGGACTTGGGATATGCAGCCGATGAGATTATCATAGTTGATATATGCATTTGTATAATCCTTTCTGTCGATGTTTTCTCCTTGTTTACCCTTCCCCTGATCAGAGGACTGAGTAGGATTACCTAGGCCTTTACCTGAAGTGTGTGTAGGAAATGCATTTTGATAAATTTTAAGGCCTGCGTTTGGCAATGGTTGGGCAGGAGAGTCCACTTCGATCTCTTTGCGGTCGATGAGATCCTGGATGTAATGTTTTAATTTAATACATTTGAGAGTGGTGTGTCCCTTAACATGGTGGTATTCACAGTACTCGTTGTCTTTATACCAAGCTGGCTTAGGAGTTGAGTCATCAAATGGCTGTGTTTTGGGATACATGACTTGGTTAGCTTGGACCAGCTTGCGGAAGATGACATCTATGGGTTCACCCAAAGGGGTAACCATGTGTTGTGGTGCATTCAAAGCACGAGGTCTTTGTTGTCCATACGGGACTGATATAGCATTTGTCTGATTCATTAGACCTTGATAGTTGTGTTGATATGATATCCCCGGAGGGGGATAGATAGTCGCACCTTAAGGGCGCATGTTTTGTTGGTAAGTCGGTTGGGAATACACGGGAATGGGATGTTGATACATGGGAGGAGGTTGAGGGTACATTGGTGGTGCTTGCTGATAAGTTTGGGTAGGTGCATTAGGACTGGCTACCACAACCTGAACGTGTTTGGTGTCAGTGACTCCATCTGTTACTGCATTTTTGTTCTTGTTCCAGTATCGTGATCGATCATTGTTATGTTTGTCAGGCTAGGATTCTTTGTAGTGCTTGATGGCACCATCTTCTACAAGACCTCGTTCAAGATCCATACCTTTGATTTTGATGACATGATAAGTTTGTATACAGTTCATGCGCATGTGATAGGCAAGCTTAGGATGGAGGTTGTTAATGAAGATTTTGATAAGATGTTACTCTAGGTGTTTGTAGGATAACCTTGTAGTAAGTCCTTGCCAGCGCTGAAGATAATCGGCCAGGCTCTCTCCTCCCTTTTGTTTGGAATTGCATAGGTCAAGGAGTGAGAGTTCATTTTCGATGTTATGTGCGTATTGGGCCACAAACTTTTCAGATAATTCAGTGAAAGTAGAGACCGTGCCATAAGGGATTTTGTAGAACCACTCAAGAGCAGTTCCTCCTAAACTTTTTGGAAATAGTCTCATGAGAAAATTATCGTTATAGGCCACTTCTTGGCAGGCCATGTAGAATTCTTTCACGTGACTCACAGGATCTCCCTTCCCCTGATATTTATCAAATTTTGGGGTCTCAAAGTGCTTGGGGAAGGGTATAACAGTGATGGATCGATCAAATAGATAAGGACACACTTCATCAAACTTGAATATCTTAGCCTCTGCCCCATCTTTTAGCTCCTTGAGAGCATTCTTCATTTCCTCCCATTCATGATTGATTTGTGGGGGAGGATTGTTAATTGTGATTGCATTGGTTCCTTGAACCTAATATGGATCGAATGGTGAATATGGAGGATTCTGTGGGGGATATTGTGGTGTTTGATATGATGGTTGTTGGTCAACATATATGGTTTATTGTGGTGGAAGCTCCGGTTGAGGGGAATATTGCAGTGGAGGAGGTGTCAGCGCTTGATAAGATTGTTGCAACTACTAGAAATATGCTTGTATTTGTTGCGGCGTTGCATAGGTGGGATGAGCCTATTGCTCACCGGTATAGGATGGAGGATAGGAATTTTGCGGCGAAATGCCCCCAGTGGGAACATTGAATTATTGTGGAGGTGGAATTGTTTGTGATGCAGTGGAAGATGGCATGGCTATGTAATTAGTAGAATGACTTTGTTGTTGCTGCATGGGTTGAATGAAAGGATTAGCAAACTGTTGCAGTGGTTGTGCCATGAGGGGATTTTCCCCCTGCATTTGTGGTTACGGCTACTGTGTAGTTTGGATGGTGGGTTGTGCTGCTGCGAAGGGGTTGATTTGTTGCTGTTGTGCTTGGGATGTAAATGGGTTGGTAATTTTCTGCTGCGGTTTTTGTTGTTGGGATGGTTGTTGTATGGATTGTTGCTGCTGAATTGGTTGATGTTGTTGTTGGATACATTCGATGGGAATTTGGGGTACGACGAAGGGATTCATGGATGGTTGTTGCATGGGGGGATTTGGGTTGAATAGTGTTTGAGGTAGAACTACTGGCATACGTTGTTAATCAAACCCCATCCTTGAATATCCTTAAACTAAGCATTGTTTAGGATAATCCCCTTTGTCTTTTGCAACCTCGTCACCTTGATCAAAAGGTTGGTTCGCATTAACAAAGAATATCGTCCACCAAAAACCATAAGTCTGTCTTAGGTAGACAATCATATCCACTTGATCTTACCTTAGGGAAAGCAACCCTTAATCCATGCATGCACCAAGTTATCCTTAGTCCTTAGGAGTGTATTCATCATCCTAAGCGCATCCTAATCCTAGCATCATCACCCTTAGCTTCCTAGGTGCATCTTTGCATTACATCTTGCATCTCATATTCCCTTAGGATAGTCATTTCATGCCACCTATCACATGAGCCACTAAGAAGAGGAAGAATATGGACCCTAATCTTGCCACTAGCTCATCTAATCCTGTGACTGACAACACCAACGCCATGGTTACTTATGTGCCTCAGCCCAACAATCAAATTGAACATATCTGGGTAGACACTAATGAGACTCCCACCCTAAGTACCGTGGAAACATTTATCAACCATCCAACGCATGTCCACATGGTAAAGGCCATGAGTGGATGCAACAATAATCAGGTACTCTTGGACATTCAACAACAAGGACCTCAACTCCTGCCTTGGATTATAACCACACTTGTCACATGACCTATGGCACTTCCAGGGGAACGTCCTCATCCCACTAGAAACGAAGTTTTTGATCCACTTCAATGAGCCCTACAAGTGGGAACTCTTATCGCGCAAGTAGTTCATCCCTCCATCTTGCACACAACACCTTCATCTACCTCAGGAGCCCCGCCTCCTGATGCAACATCAGCAGCACAAACAATACCCCCTAACGCTATGCAGGCACCTCCGCAAGCCATAGTCGCTCCTCTTTGACAAGCAATCCCAACATTCGTCGCAAACTTTCCACCACCACTAGTTAGCACACAGCAAACCACCATTCCACCCATCTCTACTCAGCCCGTTCAAAGTGCAACAACCAGTTCGCAGCATCAAAGCACCCAAGTCTCCATGCCTTGTCTATGCTTCCACATTTCGCATACATGTCTACCATGGTTATTGGAACCACGAACTCCACTATATTTCAGATTACAGTTCGTCCTCATTCTGGAAGCAATTATATTGATATCATTCATCAGTCTAGCACCCGACACATTTCATTTTGTCATCTTAATGTTAGAAAGGCATGTCATGTGATCATGCATCAGAGTTTTCTAGACCTGCAAGAATAATATGAGCATTGTAATCAAAATGAAAATATGTGTATTCACTTTCGAGGTATTGGAAGTGCAGTACCAAGAGCTTTAAGTTCATTTCTATCATGCATCCGTGAGGTACCTAAACAAATGGCATTCGCCAAAGCAACTAATAATAAAATAGTAAAGGGTGAAAATTCTTCCCAAAACCATGGGCATGGATTGGGCATATACAGTAGAAGAAAATCGAAATCAGATTGTCATCGCGTGTGATAGCTTGTCTTAACCACCATTGGAAGAAACTCCCGATTCTTTCAGCAATATAATAGAGCTATAAAGAGCACCACGAGGTCTGGTCTTCACATTCACATTCAGAGGAAGTTTTAGAAGGCATGCTCTATTTTTTCAAGGAGGTCATCTGACCCTTTTAGTTTGTTTTAGGATCGTTTCAAGTGTGCTCCGTGACTCGCAGGCTTGGCGAGGTCAAAGGATCGAATCCCTTTCAGTCTGTTTTGGGTTCCTTTCACTGCTGAATGGGGAGTAAAGAGGTCAATGAGGCTCAGAGCAATGGTCATAATGAGGGCATTTACTTGTATTCTGAGGTGGATCCTTTGCCCCTTTTCAATAACGGTCGATAAAATGAAAATAGACTGAAGATGTTTTAATGAGAGGAGGCATTTTGGAGGATATGATTTGATTTTGGTGGATAAGATTGGATGGCGTGAATATTTTGGCTGATGTCGAGTGCCACAAATTCCACAGAAGATTGTTTACAGGTAGAAAAAGGTTGTATAACAAGAGGATTTCCAGCCTACTTTACCAGATACAAGATGGTTTCAGCGTTTAAGCGTGAAACAGGTTTTAGTGAAAATCTCATGTAATATAGCATATCGGCTAATTACAAGTTAAAACCCAAATGCCACTAAATTTTTAAGAAAGAAAGTTTGGAAAAGGTATGCTCTGGGCATCTACATGCATTGTGTAAATATCGCAGTTTGCTTGACTTCCCACCCTTCAATCTGTCACTTGGAACTATGCATGTAGAAAAAGCAACGACATCTTTTGCCAGAGCACCGTGGTGGCATCTTTCATAGAAGGAATCCTTTTCTGAAGCTCTGGTGGGCTGGTGCCAAAGCCGGAGCAACTTTCATAGCAACTCTGGTCGCTGGGGCTAAAGCCGGTTTAAATCTCTTATTCAGCGGACATCGGGCTCTTCTTAGCCTTCATCGACATGCAAAACAATGAAGGAATTGGGTTGGTGGGCTACAGCATAGTGTTCAGAAACACAGATGTCACGTATTTCCCCAACAATCGCTACTTCAAAAAGGTAGTCGACATACATATTGATAATCGACAACGCGGATGCAGTCTCCTTCAAGGGTTTTCACCGCGAGCAGCTCTGATTACCTTCCTCTATGTCGACTTGCACGACACGACCAGGATACTCTACTCCATGCCCAAATTCACCGTGTTCGTTGACATTGAAGGGGATTTCACGGGCCACTATTTAGCCTTCATGACCAACGCCCTTTTAGGCACTTCACCTGTCACATCCTTCGTTGAATCCTCCACGAGTATCAGAGAAGGCGGGTAGACGGGTCTGATGACTGTGTGTGACCATCTCGGTTTACTTCTTCATCACGTTTTTCTTCACGCCCCTGACTTCAGTGAGTCTTTGACGGAAGAGGGAGGGGAAGCACCAAAGTTGTAACTGGCTTGGACGTAGGCAGGGGTTGGGATGCTAACAAGAAAAATTGGAGAGCGCCAGAAAACTCCCTTCCCACTGCAACGCTGAACCAGGCCGCCACAACTTGTGAAGAGAGCTGGGTGGAGGCACTAAATAAAATCAAATATTAAAAAAATCAAATCAAATCTCTCTAACATATCTCAGACAGATGGAGTGGACAAAATCAAATCAAAATCTATCAGATTACCTAAAATCATATCTATGGCAGCTAAACTGTTTACCGCGATCGGTAAACTATTTACAGTGACCAGAAACTGTTTACTAGAAAATTTGAAGCATGAGGCAGGTTTATAAGATTTGAGATGATTTTGCCCATGATTTTCTGAGTGACTGGAAACATTTATCCGACAACTGCAAAACCACCAACAATTTACCACATGGATTTATTGCGTGAGACAGGCTTTAGTGAAATTCTCAACTATAATAGCCTATCGGCTAATTAAAGTATATACGATTTAAAATAAAAACAATCACACAATTTTTCATAGACTAGTAAAAATTCATAAATATAAAAAGCTTTTAATTTGAACAAAAATATCTTAAAATGTTTCTAAATGTGCAGGTTTAGCATCTAAACATATTTTGCTTCATTGTCGTAAGTTGAAAATGTTATTTTTTATGTAAAAACTTTTATCTAAGTATATCGAAAATTCTTAATTCATGGATAATATTTCATACTGGTATTATTCAGCCTGTGGATATAACATTAAGTAGTACAGTTGTCTTAAAATAAGTACTATTTAAGACTTTGAATATGACATTAGATGGCATAATTATTTTTAAAATATCTAACAAATATGAAAATCTATTTCTTCAATTTGTTTTGTATCTTACAATAAAATCCATTGGTGGAAATCTGAAAAATTCTGATATCTTACAATGACAAAAGAAACGGATGAGAAATTTTTGTCCACCACCTAACCAGCAGCTGAAATAATAGAGAGAAAAATGGAGGCTCTAATTAACAAAATAGAGAACGAGAAGATGAATCTTAGACCATGATATATTGTAGTGTCCAATTTTCAATTTATAGTGCAAATTATCTATTTTGAGCCACTATTTGTATGAAACAGTTCTGCAATATGACTAGGTCTGAAATTTAACGGTTATGCGATGTGGCTGCACTTTTACATTAATCTAGGTTTTTGATGTACGAGTCCTTATTCTGTAACGTCTGCAATTTATTATTTGCAAACCACAATGCTCTACCGATATAATTTACTATTTTTAATTATTTTTGCACGGTTTCATAGAACCTTATAGGACTGAGGACGCCTCTTTGTATAAGATGTGGGTATGATTTCATTTATTTATTATTGTTCCAACGCCTCATTTATGCTCCTATGTTTTTCAATCCATTTTGTGAGTGTAGATACTTCTTGGTATAATCATGGAAAGGAAAGGAAAGGTTCTTTTATAGTCCACCATACCAGTCATATGTTTTTGGGTCTACATATGGCGACAGCAAGAAGATTTCAAATACACCAAGGAAGAAAGGATTCAGGTAGTAATCCATATAAAATATAAGTCATATTTGAGTAATTGAAATAAAATTAAAGATGTGTTAGGAAGAAGATCAAGAAGTTTATTTTAAGCATGTTTGAGTTTTATTTGAGTTTATCCATAACAAAACTTAAACATATTAGAGCCACAATGAGCTGCCCATCTATATCTACTCTCTTGGCACTCTCTTGTTGCCTCATTTATATCTATTGTATTGAGATGTGGGTTCTATAGGGATTTTGATTCCTTGTTCCATACGTCCAAGACCTTGTCTAATATATCCTTATTTAGAAAGCATGTCAAAACCAATATTTTAATGTGTATCAAATTCTAATGGGGAAGGACATTCATCAAAAACGTCATTAAAATTGGTACCTCATTAAAAGGATGGATAGATGAATAAGGATTGGTCCTTGTGGGAGGATACATATTTTTACTAGCATCATAATTCATGTCCATTTGGGAGGTAAAGGAGTCATCTTTCATTAAGGTTTTTTATGAGTTGAACCATTGTTTTCATATCCATGTTTACTCAACGTAATGTTAGGTGGCATGCCATTAGGAAATGAATAACATCATGTTTCTTGGAAATGTCTTGAAAAAAAAAGTAGTCTCTAGGAGAGGAATAGTCATTTATGTCCATTAATGGGTCTACATCATATTCCTCTTGCAGAAAATTATTCTCATAGGGAGGTAAGTTTTGCAAGAAGAATCATCATCATTTCATAATGCTTCATTTCCATGAGAGAGGTCATTGAAAGATGATATTCTCTTCTTGAACCAAAATATCCTCGTAAATGGGAGAGGGACAAGCATGACTCATCAAGGCTTCATCTCTAGAAAAGAGATCATTAGAATTAGGGGAGATACTAAACAAATTAACCTCTTGCATCATAATGTTATCATGGTATAACTAAGCCACCATCACATACATGAAACGATTATCATTGTAAACCGAAAAAGTAATCCACATATTAAGCACTTTATAATAAACGAAGCTTGATTTTTACACCAAAGTGATATCAGATAAAAATGACGCAATAAATTAAATATAAATGGTATGATAAATTAAAAAATTATGTGAGTGATACATT
This sequence comes from Thuja plicata, assembly GCA_018584345.1. Taxonomy (NCBI): domain Eukaryota; kingdom Viridiplantae; phylum Streptophyta; class Pinopsida; order Cupressales; family Cupressaceae; genus Thuja; species Thuja plicata. The sequence continues at coordinate 1,012,093 of MU225585.1, read as the reverse complement.
AAAGAAACGAATGCCTCTAAATCTGGAAATTTCATGCAAATCGGGTTTTAAGATCCAAATCAGAATTTCTGCAAAATGAAAGAAACATTAGGTTCTCCAAAATGAAATGTGACAGAAATGGGTCTTAGCCTAGGAATGTAAACTAAAAACTTATTCATCTACCATTTCCAACCATTCAGGTCATTTTATTGGGGGAACAACTATTAGGTTCAACTTCAATCCAAAGGAGAACTATATAGTTTGATTAATTGGTTCAGTTTTTTAAGAATGATTTGATTGGGTATGATATGATTATGATTATGATTGTGCAAGTTCTATGTAAGAATGATAAAAATATAATATATTTTAGTATAAACACATTAATAACAAACTGGAAACCAAGACAGAAATATCTAGATCTTCAATTAGGAGGCAAAGAGGAACATGTGATAGAAATATGGAGTTGAAATTGTCAAACTATTAAGAAAGACACCCTTATGCAAAGGGTTCTCTCGTCAACAGAGGTCTTCAAGTTCTATATCAAGACTCACCAAAAATCAACCTAAAAATGTTTGATAGGTGTGTAAATCGACATTTTCCAGGGGTTTTGGTCTGTTTAAAGTATGGGACTATATGTCTCAGCCTACTCTGTGCAATTCTACAAATCTCAATTATCAAATAGGTACCTGCACACACGACAAGATGAAAATAGTTTTGATTTGTTGGGGCTTTCCTAAGTCAAACCTTGTGTTATTATTCTCACCTCCGCAACAACGATGATGCTGATAAAGAGAAATCATTGTCTCAATATCATGACCTTGGACATATGATTGGGTCTCAATATTAGTATACGTTGATAACTTGGGCAAGATAGGGCCGAAATAGGATTAAAATTATCTATAAGAGAGCACACTGAAGAAAGGGCCCAAATATAGTGATAAATTGTAGGGGATAAGATTTATGACACTACAAAGGATAAGGATATTTTTCCATAAATTATATGTTCTATCATGTCTAATTTGCCTATCCTTCATGGACTTAATTAATACGCATCCATGATTATTAGATCATTTATGTCATTTACCCATAAATCTAATTTTGATCAAATTGATTATAATAGTGAGGAGCACATATCTAGAGATCTAATATACCTTCATGTGACACGTTGTGTGATGAGTATAATTGATATATTTTTACCTCCTTCACCTACTCATGATATTCTAGCATCTCATATTAATCTATGTTGAAAGTGTCAGGATGATATTAGAACCACATAATCATATTTTTTAGAAAAATAAATCCTCTCATATATTAGGATGTGATACAAATTCTCAATCTTCCACATCTCATGTTGAATATATATGTATGAAATTACATGATTATGTTTTATTCATTAATGATACTTCACTAGATTCTAGTGTAGACTTATTTTATGCTTCATGACCTTGTTCTACATCAATCGTGACGACATTGAAATTATTAGTTAATAACTCTTTCATGAAGGTTGTGATAGCTCTACTAATGCATTTACATACATGTGAAATAATTCTTCCTTATTAATTTTATACACATAGACGATGATATTTCATGGTATGTACATAAATATTGGGAGCTGAATTGGACCAAACTATCAACCAACTTATGATGCATGTTATGATGTGGCATAGTATCTGTTGGCATCTGATGAAGATGATCATATCCTAGATCATGTGATGAATGTTTTAGTGTTTTCATTGCTGGTGAAAAGTCTATTTCATAGGTTAGTTTAGTTATCCCGGTGATGAAAGTGAATGTACATGAAGTATCCACTGTACAGGTGTCAACACAGTTTGTGATGGTAATTTTGGTGTGCGGTGATAATGTAAAGGATTCAAATGATGCAATCGCGAAAATATACTTATCTAAAATTTCATGTTTACCTACATCTATCATCATGTAAGATGATTCAATGCACAATTGGAGAATTGAGGCAAACACCAGTGCTATATGTAAGAACGGTCCACCGGTCTAGTCAATTGGATAAATCAATTCAAAGGTGAAGTAAAAGTCAAAGATCGATCAGTTTAAGTGTTGAATAGTTGAGGGCCGACCATGAGGAGTACAATTTCCTATGTTGGAGAGATCTCTTATGAATTTTGATTAGGATTTGGAATCCGGAAATTGGTAATATGTTTTAGGGTTATTCCACCAACCTAAAAGTGTTTATAACAGATGAAATTGAAGGAAAAAGAGTTATTGTTGATGTGATGAGTATAATGATTGAAGTCGATGTTTGTATGAACAAAACATTTATTTGAGAAGTGTTGAAGTAGATCTGTTAAGAAAAGTGTGCTACTTTCAGATCATTTCATTTTATTTTGTTCTCAAGGCAAGTCCTAACTGGCTTGTGATCAAAATCCTCTAACAAGGTTACTCTTAACAAAGTAAGCAAGATCCTAAAAAGTCTGAATACTAAATCCTCTAATAGGGTGACTCTTAAAAGGAGTTTCAAATCCCTTAACAGGGTAGTTCCTAACATGACATTTTTAATAACCTCTAATCGGGTTATAGATACTCTTAACCGGGTATACCCTTAGCAGGGTGTTGTATGCTCCTAATAGGGTGAAACTTATTGGTGCACTAGTGATATTTGTGGGTGACAATTCCCACCGTGTTTTTTCCTGCTAACAAGGGTTTCTATAATAAAATATTAGTGGCATTGTGTTGATTTCATGGATGTATGATTTTTTATGCTTTTATTTTATATTTAGCTTTGCATGTTGGTTACTTTGGAATTTGTTGAAAAGTTTTTGTAGATCTGTGGTTGCACTGATTCAACCTCCCCCCCCCCCAAGTGCCTTATAACATTAGCAATTGATATTAGAGCCAAGTTCCCTTGAAGAAGCCTAACAACTTGGGAAGGATCCTTAAGGAAGATATGGAGAGTTTGAGATATCAAAGGAAACTTGAAAAGAAACTTGAAGATACATAAGAGTTCATTGACCAGTTGAAGGAGAAACTCATGCAATCAAGAGCCAAGAGGTCTCATCTTGTTCAAAAATTATCTGAGAGACAAGATCTCATTGATCAGATATCTTAAGAAAGTGGTTCTAAGGAATCTGAGGCTTCCCTAGAAGCTTTGACCCGAGAGAGTAAGAATTTTCATGGAGATAAGAAGAATCTAAAGGGAGAGTTAGAAGCCTTGTCAATCATGATGGGTGAAGAAATGGAAGCAAGGAACGCTATAGAAAAAGAAAGGAAAGTTTCAAAGGAAACCCTAAAAGCTAAAGAAGATTAGCTTTTCAAATCTAAATAAGAAGTTAGTACATTGCATGAACGTCTACATGAGATAAATGAAGAAAATCAAGAATCCCTAAGATAGAATGAAAATCTGAGAAAAGAAAATGAGCAACTGAAATGTGAGTTGAAGGCTGCAAATGATCTACTCAAGAAGTTCAATGAGAGTACTGCAAAACTTTATGAACAACATAAGAATCAGATAATGCATGAAGAGAAGTATGGTCTTGTCTATACAAGTTATGAAGTTAGAGAATCTTATGGAACCAAGAAGGACATGCAAGATAAGAAAGAATCACCAAAGGTAACCCCAAGGACTCCTAGTAAGAAATATTACAAACTAGTCTGCTTTAAATGTCATAAGGTTGGGACATACTTCTAATGTTTTCCAGCCAAATGTCTGATCTAGTATTCTAGGTGTTAGATCTAATGCTAGAACAAGTAATTTTCATGGTTATTGTTAAAATTGAAACAAGTATGGAAATAGAGCTAATGAGTGAAGGAAAAGGATGAAAAATCAATGGTTACAAGTGAACCGATCAAGTCTATATCAGAATGAGAACCGGTGGAATGTTACATTCTCACATTGTCACAACTATGGACACATGGTTGTTAATTTTAGATTGAAGACAAATAGAGGCAACGTTGGAACTTGTAGATCAACAGGTATGACATTTTTTCATTGTCACAAGATAGGGCACATTGCAAGGTTTTGTAGAGAAAGGAAAAATAAGGTGAACCAACCAGTTAATCAGTTAGACAAGAAAATGGGAAAGCGAATTGTGAATGTTGAAGGCACCAAGAATCAAATGAGGAATATTTGGACAAAGAAGAGTGAAGAAAAACTATCTGAAGATACCACATCTTCACTAGGATTGGAGAATTCTTCATCTAATTAAGTCATCATTGACCTAGGGGGAGAAAACATTGTTGAATCTATTGAAGACCCCCTAGATGCATGTGTAGTAAGTTCTATTTGCATATTTAGATGCATATGATTGTTTTGATTTATGGTATGAAGTTTTTATTTAGCTGCATGAAGAATTGGTTGACTGCTAACAAGATTGTAGAAGTTATATGATGTTTTGTTAGCAACCGGTGATGCAAATAATTTTATAGAGAGAAGGCAAATAAAAGGTGATTTTCAGGTATTATTGTGCACCTATGTGTTCGAAGAGAAGACATGGAGAAATAGAAGTGAAGATTGAGCAATTTGATAGCATTCAAGGTGATTGGTTTAATAATTTGCAGTGATTGTGTGAAGGAGACATCAAGTGTTTGAATTTTCATTGAGTAGTGGTTATCAAAGGTATTTATTCGATCTTTTGAGCTTGAATTTGTCATTTGTAAGATGAATACACCGATCATTTTAGAGATTACTAAGAGAGCTAGGACAGAATTCAAGAAACATGCTTTCAAATCAATCGAAGATGATCCAAAGGGTACCCTATCCAGCGTGCCCATTTCTTCAATCCACACTGCATATAGGATGGTGATTGAAGATGTAAAGTATGATTTATGTGCTGCAATGAGAGAACAGTTATTTTTGAACATGGAGAAGATCAGAAAGGACAAAAGGTAAGTATTTAAATTCAGCCAATTGATTATGGGGTTGTTCTTTTACTTTTAGAATTACTTTCCTGGTATTATTGATATAAATTGGATAGAAGGTACACCAGCTATTGTCCAATTGAAAAATTGTATTAGATTATTGGGTAATGGTTTTAATGAGAAAGTTTGGGGCTATTTAAAATACTTTTAAAAAAAAATGCTTCAAAGGGAAAGGATACCAACACATATTATTGATAAATACAAGGATTATATATGTTTTATGGTGGATACTGACACTTGTCAGATGGAGGCAGTAGTACCTAGGAAATCTTGGGTCATCCCTATGGGATATGAAGTAGAAGGTGATATGTTGACCTTACATGTTGAAGATCTTTTGTCAAAATCGGTAGATCCAAATGAGCCTAGATTTGGAACTTATAGGAGAAGAGGATGGAATTTCACTAAAATTTGACCAAACTGGCAATTGAGAAGAAAATAAGAAAAGAATTTAAACAATTTGCATGAAGAAAGGATTTACAAAGGAATCCATAAACAAGGCAAGAGCCAAACATGCTGCAGAGAAAGTTGGAACATCAATAGTAGCAACAACTATAGGTAAAGGTGAAGATGTATAAGTTATTTATTCTACAACCAGTAGTGTCCCAACCGGTAGGAAAAAAAGAAGTGCCTCAGCTACAACAATAAAGAAGGATAAAATCGCTCCTCCTATAAAGGCACCAGTGAAAGAGAAACAAAAACCTACACAACCTAAACCTACATAGGAGAAGGTTGCTGGCAAGAGGAAGAAATAGAAGGCTCAAAGGAACAAGGAAGATGAAATGATTGAATAAGAAGAAGAAGTCAAAGGAACAGAGTCCGATGAAGAAAAAAAGGAGATGAAGGCTAGTGGAAAAAATTCAAAGGTGGTTGGTGCTCCTACCACTAAATCTGTCAAACCTGATTTTGGCAAATTCATTTCTAGTGATAATATAGTTGAAAGAGTCAAGAAGTGGGGTGTACTTGCTGATGTAAGAAAATTTTATGACAAGGTCAATGAAGATGACCAGACAAAGATTGAGGATGCAGTTGTGTTCAGTATGCACAAGGTAAGTAAAGCTCTTATTGAATTGTAGGGATAAATCCCTTCATCTCTGTACAACAAAATTGAAGCTAGGTGGTGTACACTATTAAAGAAAGATAAGGAAATAATTTAATATGTCTAAGTGAAATTACAACTGAAAATGTCTACAAACGAAATCAATGAGACACTTGAGAGAGATAGACCTGCATTCAAAACTAAGTCAAGAATTATAAAATTATTGATGGTGACCTTCGATTAGTGCATGAGGAAACTGAGAGTATCTTGAAGAAATTATTAGGTCTTGTTGAAGGGAAGGAAGATGATCAAGACAAAGATGAAGAGAAAAAGGAAAAAGATGATAATGAACCCGAGGTTACCCATACTGATGATGGATTAATGGTTGATGGTGTGAAGATCAGACTTGATAATGTTTATTTGGATGATCCCAAGGATACCATCGACACCAGACGAGATTTTCGTGTCATGGATATTCCTGAAGAAAAAAGAGACACTACGCTTATGGATGATACAAAGGAGCCTAAGGATACAACTCATGAACTTGTGGATATAGGAACAGATCAAGTGATGACTGATGATACCACAGTCGAAGTTCCTACCAGTGAGCAGAAACAAGAACCAGCGGTAGAGGAAACCGGTGAAACAAAAGCCAAGAAGAAGCAAGAGAATGCACATACTGAGGATGTGCAGAAGAAAATTGTTAATGTTTGTAGCTTCAGTCGTATGTCCATTAGAATACATATAACACATGTTGATTAATAATAATATAATATATATTTTATATTATTATTAATCATATGAAATTTAATATTCAATATTAAATTATTAAATTATTCATAATTAATAATTGATTGATGAACATTATAAGATTGATTAAATTATAATTAATGGGAAGAGGTATGTCCTTTCTTATAAATAATAATGAATAGACATGTCCCATGAAGGGACATGTCTCTCCTAGCCTCATTCCCAATATAAATGAAAGAGAGATTGTTGCATTTGGAAAAAGCATACAACATAGAGTGCTATTACATTTGAAACTATCCTAAAACTTAACATGGTATCAGAGCCAGCCTGCAATTGTAAGAGAATAGTTTGTTCATGGTGAATTTGTGACTATCTCAGAAAATAAAGTCTTAGTAAAGAGACCATATCTCACAAATCCACAGTTGGCTTTTCTAAATTTTGCATATGTTGGTGAAAAACAAATTTTGAAGAATACCACCGGAGCAATTGGAGAGATAGTAGAGGGCTAAAAAGTTATGATGGACTATGTACGGGTCTATGTGAAATTCATGAAAGTGGCTTTCATTAAAGAGATATATTAATTTGTTATGATTGTGATCAAGCATTAACAAAGAATAATGTATTTAAGGAAGTGTGTCTCTTTATAGAAAAAAAAATTAGTTATAGAGTTTCACCTCTCTTGGAGCAATCAATTCATTTAACAAGAAGACATGAGTATTGTTCAACAATGTACGAGTGGGAATTGTACTTTGTGGGGGGAATAATAACCAATGTTATATTTCCATTTGAACCATCCTTAGTGGAGAGTGAGAAAATGGCGATCATCCACTCTAGGTTGTCGCTCTACATGAAGGTCGTTGACATGGCTAGCACGAATAACATTATGATCTCCTGCAGTGTGTCCTCCACAAACAACTTCAAAATTTGATGAGAGTTGATATTTCCTATATGGGCTCACCTTACCAAAGGAAATATTTGAAACTTAAGATAAGTATTTCATGTTTTATTAATGCACATGAATTATTGAGTTTGAAATTTATGCTATAATATTGGCTAGTAAAACCTTGTATGCTTCTATCTTTGGTATTTCTGTATGAGATAGTTTAGCTTATAAGATATTTGTAATCTCTCTCTGAAATACCTTCAGGACAGAAGTACAAGATATTGTTTTCAGAGGGAGTCTGAATCTTCAGAGGTAAATTTGGATGAGGAGCTAAGAATATTGATATCAGACTCAGAGGTAGTCTGACAGTTCATCTTAAGCAATCTTGGATGATCAATAGATTGATATCTTCTCAATGAGGTCTTCTCTATGAGAGAAGTTCGAGGTGAAATCCCTTGTTTTCACCCTCTGCACTGAGCCAAGATGGATGTCATGTGTGTGACTCCATATTTTTAATGGGCCTACCCCCTGTGTACATCATGAGGAAGTGACAACTTCCAAATGATTATCACTTGTATTTGTAAGAGTTATTGAAAGGTGACGATCTTACAATAACTTGACCTTCTATTGTGATAGACATCTTTTGATGGCTGAAACAGATCATAATAGATAGAACTTATGGATAGAATCGCCGATTGAGGCAATCCACCTAAGAACTTGTGGATAGAATCACTGATTAAGGAAATCTACATTAAAGCTCGTGAGTTTTTGGATAGAATCACCGATGGAGGCAATCCACATGAGAGCTTGTTGATAGAATCGTCGATTGAGGCAATCCACCCAGGAACTTATGGATAGAATATCTGATTGAGGCAATCCACATTAAAGCTCATGAGTTTTTGGATAGAATCACCAATGGAGGCAATCCACACGAGATCTTATGGATAGAATCGTCGATTGAGGCAATCCACCCAGGAACTTGTGGATAGAATTGTCGATGGAGGCAATCCACACAAGAGCTTGAGAATAGAATCACCGATGGAGACAATCCACCTAAGAGCTTGTGGATATAATCGTCGATGGAGGCAATCCATATCTTGAGACTATGTTTCTATTGATTACATCATGAGGATGATGTTTTTATTGCTTACATCATATGATTGAGGTTATCAAGTGTCATATAAGTGTTGACATTGGATTGATTTATCCTCCCTAGCTAAGAGGGAGTATTGATGTTTTGTATAGCTATGGTGAGGCTCATAAGTTTTGACACAGGAGACCACTACACATTTTCTTTGATCATCCTCCCTAGCTAAGAGGAAGTGTTAATGTTTGTAGCTTCAGTCGTATGTTCATTAGAATACATATAACACATGTTGATTAATAATAATATAATATATATTTTATATTATTACTAATCATATGAAATTTAATATTCAATATTATATTATTATATTATTCTTAATTAATAATTAATTTATGAACATTATAAGATTGATTAAATTATAAATAATGGGAAGAGGTATGTCCTTTCTTATAAATAATAATGAATAGACATGTCTCATGAAGGGACATGTCTCTCCTAGCCTCATTCCCAATATAAATGAAAGAGAGATTGTTGCATTTGGAAAACACATACAACAGAGTGCTATTACAATTGCAACTATCCTAAAAATTAACAAAAATAGAACAAGAAAAGAAAGAACAACAAAAGGAGAAGACTGATGACAGAGAAAAGGAAAAGCTAATATCTCGTATGTCTTTTGTTCAACAAAGTTTTGGTAAAGTGGATGAAGATGAACTGTCGGTCATTCAAGGACCAATAGACCTTATTACAATGAGCCCTACAAAATTGATGAATGTTTCTATGGCCATTAAGTCTAAGGCTAAAAGAGATCAAAAGAAGAAGGAGGCACATATTATTTAGACTATGAGAGATATATTTTTTGATTTAGTGCCTGAAGCAACTTATGATGAGAAGGATGCACCTATTGAACAGTTAGGTCAATTGGTGATAGCTACAAGTGAAAAAATACAAAGTCTTGAGGATACTACTACAATGAGAGAAAAAAAAGATTATGAAAGGAAGAGGTCAGAAAATTTGGCTCAATCCTTTTTACTTGACAAAAATACCTGAACAATGGCAATGAACAAGGTGAAAGATACTCTAACCGAAAGTGGTAATATTGTTACCTCAACTTCTGATTTTCACAATTTTTGAAGGACTTAGATGGGAAGAGATGTGAATCTCAACAAGAGTTAAGGCTATTAAAATTTGTTTTTGATCCTATTGATGGTTCAGCTACAATTTTTGGAGTACAAGTTAGTGTAATAAATCATAAGATTAAGGCTTATAGGAATGAGCAGGAAAAGAGGATTGCAAACTTTGTGGAGTTACAGATCAGTCTATTGATTCCTAAATTTGATATTTCAAGCAAAAAGGTGTTAAAGAGGCTGGAATAGTGTTAGTCTCACCTACTCCATGCACTATTGAAGGATATGATGAGCTTGCTCATTTTCTACATGGATAGACGATTATCATAGAGAACCTACTGAACACTTGGGTTAATGACTTACAAGTTTTGTAGACCAATTTTGTAGATGTATTCTGTAGATTTTAATAGGTATATACTACTCTCTATAAATAAATTTTGTTTCTGATCATTCATTGTAATACCTTTGTCATTGTTGTCAAAGGTCTGTAGATAGAGTAGTATAGAATGAAAAATTGGCTAAGTATTTGTATGAGGAAATAGTACATACATGAATTGATTTGATGAAATATGTTACATGATCTATTTGTAATTACCTTAGGGGGATTAATCCTCAAGTTTAGCTTTGTACTTGATTATATTTTTGTTCTACTTAGTCAGACATTTAGCAAATTTTTTTCTCAGTGTTGCCATCAATTCCAAAGGGGGAGATTGTTGGCATATGATGAAGATGATCATATCCTAGATCATGTGATGAATTTTATAGTTTTTTCATTTCTGAAACAAGTCTATTTCACATGTTAGATCAATTATACTAGTGATAAAGATGACTGTACATGAATTTGTCTAAGTATCCAGTGTATCGGTGATAACACACTTAGTGATGCTAATTTTGGTGTGGGGTGATAATATGAAGGATTATGATGATGTGATCATACAAACCGTATCTACATATTCATTTTTACTACATCTATGATTGTGTAAGCTGATTCAATGCATAGTTGGAGAATTGAGGCAAACACCAATGATATCGGCAAGAATAGTCAACCGGTCTAGTCATTTGGATAAATCATTTCAGCGGTGAATTCAAAGTCAAAGACCGATCAGTTTAAGTGTTGAATAGTTGAGGGCCAACCTTGAGGAGTATAATTTCCTATGTTGGAGTAATAACTTATGAATTTTAATTAGGCTTTGGAGGGTGACAATAGGTAACACATTTTAGATTTATTCCACTGACCTAAAAGCATTTATAAGAGATGAAATCAAAGAAAAAAGGGTTGTTGTGATGAGTTTTTGTTGATGCGATGATTATAGTGGTTGAAGTGGATGTTTGTATGTACAAAATAGTGATTTAATTACTGTTGAAGAGGAACTATCAAGAAAAGTGTGCTACTTTCAAATCATTTCATTTGTGTTTATTCTCAAGGCAAGTCCTAACCATCTTGTGATAAATCCTCTTACAAGGTTACTCTTAACAGGGTAAGCATGATCCTAATAGGTCTGGAGACTAAATACTCTAACAGGGTAACTCTCAAAAGGAGTTTCATATTCCTTAACATGGTATTTCCCAACAGGACTTTTTTAATAACCTCTAACCGGGTTATAGATACTCTTAACTGGGTATACCCTTAGCAGGGTGTAGTATGCTCCTAACACGACAAGACTTATATGTGCACTAGTAATATTTGTGGGTGATGATTCCCTCCATGGTTTTTCACTCTAAAAAGGTTTTCCATGATAAAATATTGGTGTCATTGTATTGATTTCATGGATGTATGCATTGACTCACCCCCCCCTCTCAGTGCCTTATAACATTAAAAATATTTATGAAACATAATGGAGTTGTACACTAGAAACAAGGAAGCAACGTAGATTTCTCTTACTTTCTCGAATGCACATTCAGAAGTAAGATGAGATAATAGGATCAAGTCTAACTTTAATGCTAAATGACTCAATGATTATTTGCAAATAATGAACTGGGGGAGTTGGATTTGACATAAAATAATATGATGATGCAAGATAGGAGCTAAATAAGCAAAAATTATAAGATTCAGTAAATAATGACTAACGGAAAAAAAGAATAATGACTGTAGTGACTTGAAATTGGATCCAAAAGAATGTACTAACCTATAGTCCAAATTTGGAGTGAATTTGTAGGAAGCAAAGAGCTCTAGGTGTTTTGTTCCTGGGAACAAAAAATTGGGGCATTTTGTACCTAGGCATTTTTCTTGAATCCTATTGTAGTCTTCCTATCAGATCTTTTACTTTTCATATTAAGTCACAATGTTTCCACCACCTATACCTAAATAGAGAAAAATGGGGAAGAATGTTGGATAGAGGGGTTTTCCTCGGTCAAACCTCTAGTTGGAATCAACTTTAAAATGTAAATGAAATTGCATAAAGGAAAGATTTTTGATATAAAATAGAAGATATATCTAAATCATAAATCACGTTATACCTCGATGGCATGACACTTCTTTTGATGTAATCACAAGTGTTAATGAAATAGCCCTTGAATATATACAATAATCTCAAAGAAAATCATGAAAGACAATATTTTTCACCATGAATGTTGTAGTTTTCTAGGATAACTAGGAGATATACAAGTGATAACCTATCAACTAGACAAGTTGTAATCACATGTCCACGAAAGGTGGATCATCCTCCATTGTAAAATGAAGTATGTGAAAACATGTGCAATAATGAGAGGATTATAGTGTGATAAGATCACTAAAGGTGGAGCTCACACATGAGATAACAACTATCACTGCCTAAAGTGGAATTTCTCCTACACCATGTGCTAAAATGAAATGCAAACTCTTATGTGTTGCATATACAAACTACTATGCAATGCATTGTCTTAAGATAGCTTAAGTAAAGAGTAATTATGAATATTTAATTACAACAACACCCCCTTAAGTGCAACTTAGGGGAATGCACTTAAGCTCACAATGTTAGATGACAATGCATATGGGTCCCGACTACTAGGCCATGTTAGGTAACCATGTACAATATGAAAGTGCAAAACATATGCAATTCAATCTCTCATAAAGTAGAGAAAGAGGGAAAACCTCATGGGAAAAACCCTTCCCCAAAAAGAGAGATGGATACATAAAAGAACTCTCAAAGAAGTATGAGAAGGAAAAAACCTCATGTGAGGAAAAATTCCTCCCCATAAGAGAGAAGTGGAAGAGAACCCAAGTACCCCCCCAATGTAGAATGTACACTAATGGTAGATGCTCCGGGCTCGATGTAGAAAATACTCCATGAGTTTAGAACAATGTTCCTCCCCTTAGGAAGAAACAAAACCAAATGTGTATGTATGAAGCCTCCCCAATCTGTATGAAGAAACCTCAAAATATATAGAATCTGTGAATCCTGCTCAAGTGTCCCATGTCAATACTGAAAGGTGTCTCCTCCAAATCATGTGTACCAGGCCACTCTATCATAAAAGACAAGTTAGGATCAATGGAGGATGAATGTAGAACATGCTCCAAAGACTCAAGTGTCTCCTCTAAAGATAAAGAGACCTCCTCCAACTGTTGTATCAAATTATCCACAATCATGTCAACCTTGAAAGAATGATCAAGTGGAGAATGAAGATGAGGGCGAGCATGTTCCCTCACAACAACTAACAAGGATCATCCTCATCAAAGAGAATATGAATTTAATCAATAATGTTCCACAAATACTTAATGTAGGACTCCACAAAAAAACCTGTAATGTCTGTCAAGAATTCATCCTATGAAGCTTTGTCTAGAAGACAATGAATATCTTGTTGCATTGAATCACAAGAATTCATGGTTGTATGAATGCAAGCATCATCAGGAGTAACAATAGAAGTAGTCTCAATGGGATGAGATATAATGGAAGGCTCAAGGACTTGATCACATGTGAGAATACCCAAGTCCAAGTAGCCAAAACTCTCCTCAAAATTTGAATCAACATTGTAAGTGATAGGCCATTTTAATGGCATACTTTAGATACCTTAGAAGAACTTTTTCTAGGTCTTTTCCTATGTTTTCTTTTTATTACTCCAAGACTTTATGCTCTAAAACTATTAATATGTTGCAGTCAACCACTGAACCTATGCCATGGACATATGCTACTTAATATGCTTTATCGGGATGAATATGCTTTGTTTATTGCTATGAAATTATGATCATGTTTTATGAATGAATTGACTGTTTGAGCAATAGATAATGCATATGTACTTTAAATGATTGTTTCCATGAATGTTTTTATCCTAACATTTTTAATTCAGTGCATCCAAATAGAAACCATCATCTTGTTCATGTGAGCATGTCTATGTGTTGGTCACTTGACTTGGTCCTGCAGTAGACGCGCACAGATGAAACATCGGCATAACAGTGGTGGAAGGTTTCCAGATTAATCCAGGTGGAGACAGTTGAGTGAAGACTTGGTGAGTGCAATAATTTCCTTGATGAAATCTAGGAGAGAGTGGGAAGTTAGATCTGTTGTCTACGCAGTTCTTTCCTCTTTTCTGGACCGATTCTATTTCCTATTTTCCATTTTTCATTTCTGTTAGCTGGTTGTAATAAAAGCTCTGCCTTTTCTTAGGGCATGTGGAGTTTAGAAGTTAGATGTTTTTCCCTTTAAATAAAGTCCCGCTCCTGCATGAGAAGGAGGCAGAAGTAGTATTATTATGATAGTTTCAATATAGTTAAATTTTGTTATTTTACTATTGATGAGAATTTTTGTACTCTGTTATTCAATTTAATGAGCAAATGAAGTTTTGAGATTAATTCTGTGTAATTGAGTGTTCTGGGCACTCACCCAAGGGGGCCCACTTGGTGAGGAATCCATTGTTAGATTAATTCTAGTTTAGCTCACTTTTCTTCATTTCTATTACTTCAGTTCCTATGCTGAACAGCTCTTACAGCCAAAGCCACAAGACAGCTACTGCTTGCTGCGACCGAGCAGTAGAGTAACTAAGGCATTATAGTTATTTTTGTGCACTCTTCCATCCTACTAGAAGCATTCATTTCCATCATTTCCTTTCAAGTATCTACTTTCATATTAATAGTTTCGCTTTCCTTTGAGTATTCATTTCATGCAGCAATAGTATAGTTTTCTTTCGAAAGCATTTATTTCCTGCAGCCATAGAGTAGCTCCTTTCCAACATTTATTTCCTGAAGAAATTATTGAATGATTGGTTGAGAAAGTGCTTGGTGCATGTATTTTGCAGGACCATTTCAAGTAACACATCCCTAGGTTTGATATATTAAATGAGTTTATTATAAAGTTGATGAAGTGCTTAGTTGGATGTCTAATCCCTGAGTTAAAGGATTATGCCTAGTTTCTGAGCCTTTATAACAAGTGATCATTTTTTGCGCCATTGTCGGGGATGGTGCTGAGCCCGGTTCTTATTCAACCATTCCTAGGATTTTTTTTCATGCTTTCATTCCCTTCTTTAAGTAGATTAAGCCTTATTTTGATAAAGAAAACTGTTATTCACATCATTCCATACTATCTACATGCATAATAGACAAAGAGACACCCGAGGAAGGTACTTGCCAAATCCATCCCATAACCTATTTGAGGAAGAAAACCAGTTTGTTGACACTATTGTTGTGCTTCCTAAAGCCCCTTCATCATCCTCATATTTTGAGGGTGACTTTCATGGGTTCTCCCAGGAACAACCAGAAGCCAATCTATTTGTCGAAGCCTTTTCCAATCTAGAACTTCAGAATCCTCAAGAAGAAAATCCTTGGTAATTAGTCATCTACCAACCTCAGAACCCACCTCAAAATCCACCTCAGCAACAACGAAGGATGGCCAATCCTACTACATTTCCTTTCCCCATCTCCGACCAATGAGATAATAACAACCTCAAAAACATTCCCTCTTCTGCTCTTCCAAAATTATACGGCCTTGTCAAAGAGGACCCAAATACCTTTCTCTTTGAGTTTTATATCCTTTGTAGGAGCTATGACTACACCACTGATGCCCATAGGATTAAGCTCTTTCCTACAACACTTAAAGAGTCTGTATTGCGATCGTTTATGGGCTTAGGACAGGATGTTGTCCATAATTAGGATGAAATGAAGGAAGCTTTCTTGTTGAAATATAAGGAGTACTGTCGAGGGAATGATATGCGAGGGGATGACATCTTTAAGATGTCATAGAAGGAGGATGAGAGTCTTGAGGATTATGTCTCAAGGTTCATGTTCAGTTTACAGAAGAATACTCAGCACGAGCTCAATGAAGAATCTCATAATTTGATCTTTTTGTGAGGCTTTCATGACTGATGCACATAGACACTAGACCTAATGGTCAGAGGAGATATCACCCAGGCATCATGGGATGATATCCATAAGATCTTTCTTAAATACTCAAGAGTTGTTGTTAAGAAAGGAAGAGGATATAGGTCCACTCTGGGGAAGTCCAATGGTGTTGGTGCTTCACGGACAGAGATAACCAATCTCTTGTCCAATTTTAAGAAAGATATCATTAACAACATGGCTACCCAGCTAGACACCATGCAAGCTAAGAAGAAACATGAAGAAGTAGAGGCCATGCTAACAGAATTTTGTCCACATTGTAGACAGAAGAAGAGAGACTACAGATGCAAATTGGTTGCTAACATAGAGACTACACAAATGTTGACTGATTACAAACCAGTTGAACCAGAGGATGAGTAGCTATTCTTCATTTCTCAATGATGACCATGGGTATAGAGACAAGGTATGCCTCAGGACCCTCTTTCATTTAGTGGTCCTTTTTATAATAATCAATGGCAAACCCCCATGAATTACCAAAATCCTCCCTGGAATAATTCCCAGAATCAGTGGCTGAATTACCTCAATCTAGAGTGGCCAAACCCTCAAGGAGGTTGGCAACAACCTCAAGAGGCATAGCAGCCACCATCAGGTAATTTCCAAAAAAGCCCACAGTGGCAAGGCGGCCAACAATGGAAAAATCAACCAAAAGGACTTTTGCCACCACCTATGTAGCCTCCATAGTAGAAAGCTCTTTTTCCACCTCCTACAGCTACTAACCCACTTGCTAAGCCTACTTAGTTACCTACATAGCCACAGTCAAACCCTAAAAATTGACCTCCTCCACCGTAGAAAAATGTGTATGCTACAGACCAGTTGCAGTACCCCATGCAATACCCTGCGTATGAAATTAACCTCGATGATATTCACCTGAGGTCCGGTACCACTCTGTCTGCACTTGAGCCTCCTGTAATCACTGAAATGCCTTCTAAGGAGCCTAATCGACCTTACAATCTATCTAAACCAGTAGCCCCTACATCACCAGCCAAGTCCAATCAGCCTACCATTCCTCCTTTCCCACAAAGATTGTAGCAGAGCATTCCTAAGACCAGTGATGAGGCAGCTTTCAATATCCTTGACCAACTAAAGAATGTCAACATCCAAATTCCCCTTTTCTAGGTAATCAAAGATGTTCCCACATATGGAAAAGCCATCAAATAAGCTTGTTTTAAAAATCTTGGCCGAAAGAAGAAGGATCCCTAGATGGTCCATGTCCTGGGAAAACTAGCAAACATCATGTTAGGGAAGCTTACCATCCCAAAATATTCTAACCCTGACAGCCCTGTTGTTGAGGTCATTATTAATGGGACTACTATAAAAAATGCCTTGATTGATCTTGGAGCTGCCATTAATGTCATGACCAAGGAAATTATGCAACGCCTTGGTATCACCAACCTCCATAATACACCTATTGTCTTGTAGCTCGCAGACAATTCGATTGTAAAGCCTGATGGAGTGGTGGAGAACATTGTGGTTGACCTCGAGTCTTGGTCCTACCCTGCAGATGTTATGATCCTCTTGCCAAAAGATACCCTAGGAGGCTATCCAATTATTCTAGGATGTCCTTGGTTGGCTACCACTGATGCCTACATCAGTTGTCATTCAGGAGATATGACCATTTCTCATGGCCAACACACCAAACATTTGGCCTTGTATCCTCCTGCTCAACCTCAGATGGAATTAGCCTCTCCCATATGGCCAGATGTAGGAGAGGAAGCTAAAGTTATTAATTCAATATCCTAATTAATTATGTTAACAAGGGACCCCTTCCTGTAGCTTTAGGAGGAAGATAAAGTAATCACCAACATCATGCATAACCAGTATGGATCGAACTTAGACCCTTTGGATAGTTCCTTCCAAAACTACTCCTTGTAGCCATTGTACTCTGATTATGAAATATCTTCCCCTGTATCCAACCAACTCTATCACCAAATTCTTCCCTATGAGATCCAATTACCCTCATTGACCGATGCATCTATGGTTGAGTTCACTAAGAAACTGGAAGTTTCCCCTGGATGTTTCTTGAACATTAATAACAAACTTACTCCTCGACAGCAAACATCGTTGAGAAAGTTTCTGAAAAACCATGCTACAGATTTTTCCTGGGATTACACTGATATGAAAGGTTTAGACCCAAAGTTATGCACTTATAGGATTTTCCTAAAGGAGGATAAACCCCCAGTAAGGCAATTTCAAAGACGTGTCAACACTGCCCTTCGTGAGATAGTCAAAGTCGTATTCCAAAAACTCCATAATGTTGGTTTCATATATCCTATATCAGACAGCCAGTGGGTTTCCCCACTAGTCATAGTTCCTAAGAAATGTGGCAAGTGGAGAGTGTGTGTGGACTACAGAGAGATTAACAATGCCACTAAAAAGGACCATTTCTCTCTTCCATTCATTGACCAGGTTCTGGACTCTCTAGCAGGAAAGAAATGATTTTATTTCTTGGATGGGTACAATGGATAAAATCAAATCTAGATTCTTCCTAAGGATCAGGAAAAGACCACATTCACCTGCCCATGGGGGACTTTTGCTTATTCAGTTTTGTCATTTGGCCTCTGCAATGCTCCTGCTACTTTTCAGCTGGCGGTTATCAACATTTTTTCTAATATTTCCCATGACTGTATGGAGATCTACATCGATGACTTTACAACTTATGGGGAAACTTATGAGGAAGCATTGGCAAATTTGGAAAAATTCCTCACCAGATGCAAAGAACGCAACCTGTCTTTGAAAAATGAGAAATGTTTTATGATGATGCAGGAAGGAGTAGTGCTTGGTCACTACATTTCTAATCTTGGCATTCAGGTAGACCCAGCCAAAATTGAATTCATTGTGAATTTGCCTACCCCAGCCAAACAAAAGGATGTTAGAAGCTTTCTTGGTCATGTTGGGTATTACAAAAGATTCATAAAAGACTTCAGCAAGATGGCCAGCCCTATGTATTCACTGCTCACTAAAGATTCCGACTTTGTCTGGACATCAGACTGTGATGAAGCTTTCATGCAGCTGAAGTCTGTACTCACTCAGGCACCTATCCTGTGAGGTCCTAATTGGGAAGTCTCATTCCACATACATATAGATGCCTTTGATCATGTCATTGATCGTGTTGTTGGATCCATTCTTGGACATAAGGAAGGTACACTAGAACATGCTATTTATTTTATTAGCAAAAATTTGCAAGGAGCTGAGTTGAACTACACGGTTACCGAAAAGGAGCTATTGGTTTTTATCTATGCTCTGAACAAATTCTGCCACTATGTCACTGGTTACCAAATCTTTGTGCATACAGACAATGCAGCTATTAAGTACTTAGCTAACAAGCCTTCCATACAGGAAGGCTAGCTAGATGGTTGTTGCTACTACAAGAGTTTGATATTACCATCATAGATAAGCCAGGTAGATCAAATATGGTGGCCAATTTTATCTCACGCCTACAGAATGTTGATGAGCCTATGGCAATTGATGACAGTTTCCCTGATGACCACCTATTCTCCATTGTAGAAAAATAACCCTAGTACGTTGATATTTCTAACTATCTAGTTTCACAATAGGTACCTCCACACTTCTCTCCAAAGGAAAAGTGGTTACTAATAGAGAAAAATTTTAAATTTTCATGGATTGTTGATTTTTTATTCTATACTAGCCTCGACCAAGTATTGAGAAGATGCATTCGAGAGGATGAAACTTATGACATCTTCCGGGCTTGTCATGATGAGCCTTATGGAGGACAGTTTTCTGCCAAAAGGAAAGCCATAAAGGTACTTAATACTGGTTACTACTGGCCATCCCTCTACAAGGATTCAGCCAATTACACCAGGAAGTGTGATCGATGCCAGAGGATGGGGCGGCCTACTAAATTTGATGAAATGCCACTCTTTCCTTAGGTCGTAGTGACTCCATTTGATAAATGGGGAATCAATTTTTTCGGTCCCATCACTCCTGCATCTGATAATAATTTGTACATACTTGTATGTATTGATTATGTAACCAAGTGGGTGGAGGTTAGAGCCATGAAGCATGCAAGGAATAATAGAGTTGCACAGTTTCTATATGAGGAGATATTCATGCGCTATGGTGTACCCCATGAGTTAGTCACTAATCAAGGAGCTCAATTTACCTCTACATTGATTACTGCTTTGATGAACAGGTATAATATTCACCACCAAAAATCAAGCCCCTATCACCCATAGGTGAATGGTCAGGCATAAATCACTAATAGGGAGATAGAAGCTATCCTCACGAAGATAGTTTAGTTGCACAAGAAAGATTGGAGCAGTCACCTCCAAGAAGCAGTATGGGCCTACCGAACTACATGGAAAACCACAATAGGGTTTACCCCTTTTGTGTTGGTATATGGAAAAACAATTGTGATGTTGATTGAGTTTTTAACATAAGACTTTACGAACGGCATTGCAGCTAAACATTGATCTTACTAAGGCACAACATGATAGGATCCTACAACTTAACCAGTTGGATGAGATAAGGAAGGCTTCCTTGCAGCACACAAAATTGGTTCAGACATAGCAAAAAAAGTGGCATGATTCTCATATCTTTTCCAAATAGTTTTCTCCTAGTGACTGGGCTCTTTTGTATGACTCGAGATTCCAAGAAAACCAAGGTAAGATTATAACACATTGGCTTAGCCCTTATGAGATTATTCATTTTTATTCTAATGGAGCATTTCAACTATCCACCATCGACCCTATACATTTCAAGTTACTAGTGAATGGTCATAGGCTTCGCCTGTACCATAAACCATAGACAAAGGCTGATTTCCTGTGGCAATTTGAGATTTATCTTGCCACAGCTGAACCTCCTGCAGCCAATGAACCTCCTCCTCCCATTGAAGACTTTCCTATAGATGAAGGACCTCCTGCAGTTGAAGAACCTCCTGCAGCTGAATACTTTCCTACAGTCAAAGGACCTCTTCCTACTAAGGGCATTCCTGCAGCCAACTGGAGTAATTATTTGCTCCGGTCATCTCTTTGAAAATTTTCCGCATGTAGTCATAATAAAATTTTGGTTTCCCAGAAAAATCTCTTTTCCAAAATAAAATTGTCATCCCATCCAATTGTTCATCACCTTTTTCTACCATCAACGCATTCACGTCACCTCATTATTACGCCAGCTCAAATTTTTACTCTGCCTACATCATCAAATATTTTCAGATTTGGGTATTTAACAGTATAATATTCCAAGGTACGCATCACTTTATTGCCTCAAAAAGTTTTTTTTTTACTTCATTTAATATGATTATGACACATTGTAATTAATATAGCGATTCATCCATGATCTTGTCATACTTTGCCATGCAAGTGAGGACACTTGCCACCTTTTTTGTAGGGGGCAGTAAATAGGGTTTTGTGTGTAATAAATGAAATATCCCATCAGCTCAAAATTTACTTCATTTCCAAATCAGCTATCATAAATTCCAATCCTTGTCATTACTATTTTTTCTACCAGAATTGTACTTAGTCATCATATCAAAAATTATAATTTGACAACCCTGGTGTGTAAACTGTCGAAACCAGCCCTGTTTTTAACTCAAAATTTCAGCTTAGCTTCACTTCATTATTTCAAAAAAAAAAATTGTGTCTTGTCTACCCGGAAACACTGGAAAGTTTTCATTCCAATTCTAGACACATCAGAGACATTTTCAGCAAAAATAGAATAGAGAGTATCAGTGGAGTAAGGAGATTTTTGAGTTTTTTAGACATTGTTGGAAATTTCAAGCTGCATAATGGGTGGCTCTCCTATACAGCATGAACCAGAAAACCACCTGGTATTGTTACAAGACCAGGAAAACTTTCATGTTTTTAACAAAGTAGGGTGGCTCACCTATTTTGTTAGGTTAAATTGGTATGACAAAGATATGGCACTGGAATTCTTGAGAATGTACAACAATGGAGTTGCATATGTTAAAGGGTTGTGAATTGAAGCCTCTGAAGCATGAATTGTTGAATTCTCTAGACTTCCTTCTATAGGAGAAGCATTTTCGCACGGGCACAACACATGAACAGCTAGAGAAAAATTTTCATTGCCAGTAGACGCCCCAATGGATTACAGTAAACAGGGTGTAAAGCAGACATCTCTTCCAGGGCAATATCCTCAGTTAGTAGTTCATGTTATCAGGTACATTACTTGTGAGGGCTATTTTTATTTCTTGCATGTAGTACACTTTAAATTGTTGAGCCATTTACGGCATAATCATTTAGTAAATGTTCCCAATTTTCTTTACGCCCTTTTGAATTTAAGTGCTGAAGAGGTACGGAAGGGGTGGCAGAACGCAGTGACCCACCATGGTTTAATCAAACTGTTGGTGGAAAGGTCATTGAGGGATGTCTCTCCCATATCTTGGATAGATTTATTGTGGCACCTCATGTTCAATTTCATGCAGAGGGGCCACGACCCGAGATTCAAGAAGAACATGAGGGAAATAACCCTGATGAGGAAGAAGAATTGGTTGAGCAAGATGAGCCTATGAGGAATCCTTCTCATTCAGGAGTTAATGTGGAGAATGTGCCATATGGCCCTCCAAACCCTACCTCAGGGAGTGGAGAAACTGAGGTTCCCATAATTTCTTGGCAAAAAGATAAAAAGGGCAAGGGAAAAGAAAAAATGGCAGAATACATAAGTCAGGATGTTCCTATTTCTATTATTTCTCTTGCAACCACACCTACCAAGAAAAGAAAATTTCACAAAAGAAACCTACGACCTCTACTGATACCCCATTGTGCAAAAGTGTTCATTTGAACACTACACAACTAGATGGCAAGGATTCCCCTGTTACGGTTGACGATTCTCATGTCTCCTCTGAGGAACCCTTACAAGAACAACTACAAATAGGCAGTCCTATTGCAGAACGTCAGGGTATGATGGAAAAGGATCCTGCAGCCACTAAGGTGATTCCAGAAGTAGAGTGTGTAATACCAGAAGTGGTAGATCCTAAAGGATCTGGAAGAGAATCTTCTTCTCTACAGTAAGGCAATCACAGGGAAAGGCCCCTTGTTCCAAAAAATGTGCCAGTTTGTCCAAAGAAAGAGGAATTCCCACAAGGAGCCAGGGCGGTCCCACATCGGCAACCTAAGGAGGTAATTGTTCATGCTCTCTCGGTTGACTATTTCAATGCAATACAATATCAAAAATCGATGTGGGAATTGTAAAAGACAAAATTAAGAAGGGAGCTTGAAAGAAAATAGCAAGAAATTGAATTTCTACAAAATAAGATAAATAACATTACAGATATAATTCTGGAATTGATAGAATGCAAAACACCACCATGGGTTTATACCCTATACCTCAAGGAGCAGTTTTTTCTATTTAAATTAATAAGAGTCCTTCGGGATCTTAACTCATGCTTAGAAACCCCACAGGAATTGGTGGCTGCATACAACACATCACCTTATAGTGTCTGTAATTTGCTATGTGATTTATACATGCAAAATTATGTTGTTCCTTTTAATACTAATTGGAATCCCCTTATTTTTATTGGTGATATACATTTGTCTGCCCTCGTTTCCTGGATTCAGAGTGAAATAAATTATGGTGAGCAATTACATAAGTACAGAATCTTGGAAAAATCCATTTCATTTCCCCTTCATTCTGAAAGTCGGTCACCATGATGGTTT
The DNA here is from genome assembly GCA_018584345.1 of Thuja plicata. Lineage (NCBI taxonomy): Eukaryota > Viridiplantae > Streptophyta > Pinopsida > Cupressales > Cupressaceae > Thuja > Thuja plicata. Next base: position 988,409 of record MU225585.1, on the reverse strand, counting down.
TACTGTGATTGGATGCAAATTATTTATGGATTTCATGATTTTGCACCTAGGAAACGGATTCTGGAAAGCCGTGAGGAATTTTTCTTAGCATTTGAAAGGTTTTCATTATCAGATAGGGATAGGGTAGCTAAAGGATTAAGGAAGAGATGGGAGGGACTCACCCTAGCACTTAAGAAGGCAGAGCCACACAGTTTGATTAACTTGCGGACTACAATGTAGCATGTTAGTTGGTATATATGCCAGGGAAGACAGCCATGGCCTGAGTGATGGTTACCACTCACCTTCCAGCCTCCCCTACTTTTATGGCCATTGTACAACTATGTGGATGATGAAATAGATAAGCAGGAGGAACTAAGCAGACGAGTGAAGGTGGAGCGCACAAATGGGTTCTACTGGCGAGTGGGCACCTCCGTGATTATAGAAACACGGGAAGGAGACCTCCAAGTTCTTGCCAAGATTTGGAATGTCTCAGTACCTGAGGACTGGCACTAGTCTTCGTAGGGGGAAAAATGATATGCCATTTTAATGGCATACTTTAGATACCTTAGAAGAACTTTTGCTAGGTCTTTTCCTATATTTTATTTTTATTACTCCAAGACTTTATACTCTGAAACTGTTAAGATGTGGTAGTCAACCAATGAACCTATTCTATGGACATATGCTACTTAATATGCTTTATCGGGATGAATATGCTTTGTTTAATGCTATGAAATTATGATCATGTTTTATGAATGAATTGATTTTTTGAGAAATAGATAATGCATATGTACTTTGAATGATTGTTGCCATGAATGATTTTATCCTAACATTTTTAATACAGCGCATCAAAATAGAAGCTGTCATCTTGTTTAGGTGATCACGTCTATGTGTTGGTCACTTGACTTGGTCCTACAGTAGACACGCATGGATGAAACATCAGCATAACAGTGGTGGAAGGTTTCTAGATTAATCCAGGTGGAGACAGTTGAGCGAAGACTTAGTGAGTGCAATAATTTCCTTCATGAAATCTAGGAGAGGGTGGGAAGTTAGATCTGTTGTCTATGCAGTTCTTTCCTCTTTTCTGGACCGATTCTATTTCCTATTTTCTAGTTTTCCTTTATGTTAGCTGGTTGTAATAAAAGCTCCACCTTTTCTTAGGGCATGTGGAGTTTAGTAGTTAGATGTTTTCCCTTTAAATAAAGCCTCGCTCCTGCATGAGAAGGGGGTAGTAGTAGTATTATTATGATAGTTGCAATATACTTCAATTATGTTATTTTACTATTGATGAGAATTTTTGTACTCTGTTATTCTATTTAATGAGCAAATGAAGTTTTGAGATTAATTCTGTGTAATTGAGTGTTTTGGGTACTCACCCAAGGGGTCCCACTTGGTGAGGAATCCATAGTTAGATTCATTCTAGTTTAGCTCTATTTTCTACATTTTTGTTATTTTAGTTCCTATGTTGAACAACTCCTACAGCCAAAGCCACAGGATAGCGACGGCTTCCTGCGGCTGAGCAGTAGAGTAACTAAGGCATTATAGTTATTTTTGTGCACTCTTCCATCCTGCTAGCAGAATTCATTTCCATCATTTCATGTAGCAATAGTATAGTTTCCTTTCGAAAACATGTATTTCCTGCAGCCATAGAGTAGTTCCTTTCCAACATTTATTTCGTATAGAAATTATAGAATGATTGGTTGAGAAATTACTTGGTGCATATATTTTGCTGACCTATTTCAAGTAACACATCCCTGGGTTTGACATATTAAATGAGTTTCTTATAAAGTGGATGAAGTGCTTAGTTGGATGTCCAATCCCTGAGTTAAAGGATTATGCCTAGTTTCTGAGCCTTTATAACAAGCGATCAGTAAGTGTGATCATATGTTGAACAATCATTGTCATCAAGAGGAACAAAATATTCAAAGGAGTATAACTAAGATGAGTGATTCACCATCCCAATAGCAATAATTGCTCCACTCTTCCAAGTCCTTGATGAAAACTGAATCAGGTGTAAATTCCACAGTCTTCTTTGTAGCACCATTTGTGATTTGATAGATAGAAAGAAGGATATTGGTCAAGTGTGGAACATACAACACATCATTAAAGTGTCCCTCCCCAACATCAATACTTCCTTTCCTAATCACATTCATGTAAGTGTGATTTCCCATCAAAATAGTTGGACCTTTGCAATATTATTATTCAGTAAATGAAATTGATTACAACCAGCGATCCCTTACAAATCAATACCACTGCCAATGCTACAATACTTCTTCACTCTAACCAACCATAACCCTAAAATTGTTTTTCTTATAGAAAAACCCTAACCGTACAACTTGTTTGATGGGTCAACCTAGGGAAATGTTTGACGAGTCAACCTAGGGAAATGGTTGACAATTCAACCCAAAAAAAATGCTTGACGAGTTAGCCCCATAAAATATAGAAAAGTGTACAGTACTTTCCTGATGAGTCACCACAAATCAACAATATATGTGTGTGTTGTAACACCCCAAAATTGGCATCTTGCAACCCTAACCAATTTTGTTGCATTTGTCACTCTTCTAGATCATCAAAGTCCTATTGTACTAGGCAATTCTAAGTTTCAACTGACTCTACTTGACCAAGTGTCAAATGTAGAAAATCCTAAACCTGCATTAATCATACATTATGTTTAAATTCCTAAATACCAATTGGCTAAACAAACCTTATGATTGAGTTAATTTAATTATAAAGTCCTAGCACTTTAATT
>MU225585.1:944890-964743 GCA_018584345.1 Thuja plicata | reverse complement strand
CAAGTTCTTTCTTGGTCTACAGATCATTCAACAAAGTGAAGGTATTTTCATTACACAGTCCAAATACATCAAAGAGGTCCTGAAAATATTCAAGATGGAAGATTCCAAACCAGTTGGAACACCAATGACTACTAGATGTAAGTTAACAAAGGAGGACAAGACAACATAGGTAAATCAAACTTTGTACAGATCAATGATTGGAAAACTCATGTATGTTGTACACACTAGACCAGATATTGCACATGTAGTAGGAATTATTGCTAGATTTTTTTCTAACCCCAGGTAATCACATATGACTGTTGTGAAAATAATTCTAAGATATCTGAAGAACACTGAGGAATTTGGCTTATGGTATAGAAGAGAATGTAAATTTGAACTTAAGGTGTTTACCGACTCTGATTGGGCTGGAAATCTTGATGAATGGAAGAGCACAACTGGAGGAGCATTCTTTATGGATGACAAACTTGTCACATCGATTAGCAAGAAGCAAGGATGCATCTCTCAGTCTACTGCAGAATTATAATATGTTGTTGCTGCTACAAATTGCTCAAATATTGCATGGCTCAAACAGTTACTGGAAGGTATGAATATGAAGATCTTAGAACCAGTAATTATTTATTGTGATAACACCAGTAAAATAAACATTTCCAAAAATCCAGTCATGCATTCCAAGACTAAACACATTTCCATTAAGTATCATTATTTGAGAGAACAATTTCAAGAAAAGGAGGTGATACTTGAGTATGTGCAACCAAAAGAACAACTAGCTAATATCTTCACCAAGCCACTGCCCAAGGACACATTTGAGTACTTAAGAAAGAGACTAGGGGTCAAACCCTTGTCTACCAATCAGTAATATGACTGAAGGCTGCATCAGCCTACTTATTATCAGAATATCATTCATGTTGATGCAAGCAAAAAGATGAATTTCAAAGATACATCTATATACAGACGGGTATATACCAGAACCAAGCACTAGAACATATTGTTGTATTGTTCATGGATAAGGGAAATTCAAGGAATATATTATGGATAGGAGAAAAATGATTGCTTGACATAAATGTCAGATATTTGTAAAATATTTGTTTGGCATTGTTGTCAAAGGGAGAGAGATTATCCATATTATCACATTCTTCTAAAAAAGGGAGAGAGATTATCCATTATCAGATTACTCCAACAGGGAGATATTATATCCAAAGGGAGAGAAATTTGTATAAAAGATTACACAAAGGGAGAGTTGCTGAAAAGAGAAAAAGACATTACAAAAGAGAGAACAGTCACAGGAGAAAAATTGACACAAGTTAAAAACTCAACACATCAGAAAGCAAAGAGTTGCAAGAATCAAATCTAAGCTAAAACAGAGCTTACCGGAGTTTGTACATTTATCGGTTATCAAATAAAAGGATTGGTAGTTTGATGAATCTCAACTTTTGTATTTCATATTGTATTAGAAATAGTATAGTGTGATAATATAGTATGTTGCCATCAATGCCAAAGGGAGAGATTGATGACATGTAACTAATTGAATGTTTGATAATGTTAAGTTGAAGATAATGCCAAGTATTAAATCAGTTAATAATTTGTATTTTCATTGATGTCAACTTGATATCATCTGTACAGTCATGTGCAAAATGCCAAAGACTTTAGAGAATTAATAGAACAAAGGTTATGCTTTCAGCAATGCATAAAAGTCAAGTATTCACTAAGTGACAGATAACACCGATAGAGTGCACACCATCGGTAAAGACAAAGGAGAACAGTCACAGTGATACCCGATGAGCATAAGCCAGTGTTGCCTGATGAAGCAAAACCACAGGATGCCTGACGAGCTGAAAATAGAGTTTCTCCATGAGTAAAAATCCAATGATGCCCGATGGATGGAGATCCCGAAGTTAACTGGAGTCATGCTGACGGAACTGTCAGTTGTCACCGACAACTAACTGAAGAATTGACCGATGGAACAGAGAGTTCATAAAATGACAAAATATCTAGCTGGCAAGAGCTAAAAGATAGACTTAACTGGTTGTTTTATTTGACCAGAGTTAAGTAATTGATTTAAAGAAGATTTGTATAGTTGGCAAGAAGATAACTACGAGATAAATCAAGAGTTATACTTTAAATCAAATTGGTTGGATTGTTTTTCACGCCAAGAATCAAGAATCAAGAAACAATGAATATCATGTTTATATAAGAGACAATCTTAATTCATTTTCATAACACATTCACGGAAAGGGGATTAAGGGGAGTGAATGAAAAGAGGATGCTAAAGAGAAACTAATGAAGAAGAAATTTATACAGTTTTGGTTAATCAAGCTTAAGGAGAGCTAAAGAATTCTGCAGACACCGACGAACATTGAAGCACAGCATCACAAAGTAGAAAGTGTGGAGCACAGAGAATTGAATTGATACATTGATCAGAGAGGTAATGTACTTAAATAGATCTAAAAATATGCAATTCAAAGTTGCATTAGAAACAAGTCATAGTGTTTTAGTTTAACCGTTGAAGCATCAAGTCTCTTAACAGAGTAGGACTTAATAGTCTTCTATATATTGAGGTACATCCTAAGAAGTGCCAAAAAGGTTGATTCATGAAAGTAGCATTGGACTTGCCCAATACCTATTGACATTCTAAGAAGTAGGTTGATTCAAGGATGGTAGCAATAGATGCCCGATACTAAGTGACAACCTCAATGTATAAAATCCTCTAACAAGGTCACACTTAACAGTGTGTTTGTAACCTTTAACAGGGTTGGCTCCTAACAGGGCTCACTTCAGAAGACTAAAAATTTGGGGTACCAGTCCCAGTGGTTTTTCCCTTAATATGGTTTCCACGTTAAAAATTCATGTGTTATGTGTGTATGATTCATTTCTTTATTTTTTTGTATCTAACATAGTTAACATTGGGTTGATTGGTATACTTTGCTTATTTACTGAGTTTTGGTAAATAGTTATACTGATTATTGGTAATCAAGGAGAATAAGGACAGAAAAGGAAAACTGACAGACAGTTATTCATTATAAGTATTTCATGGCATGCATCTTGTAGGGACTTAATAATCTAAGGTTTATTTGATTGGTGGTTAAGTTTAAAGATAAATTTTTGAGGCCACTGATTCACCCCCACCCCTCTGTTATTACTAACAGACTCAATCATCTATTACCAGCACACAAGACCATTGTTGGTTAGAGAGAGCCTTCTATAGCTCCTTCTTTGGGGCCTATGGTAGATGATGTTGTTCGTAGCACTCATCTACGAGGAGTGATTGATAGAGTTGGGGACATTGTAGTAGCTGCTAGATCCATATCTACCGATCAGGTTGGGTAGTATTTGATGTCTTGATGACACTCTAGATCCTCAGTTGGACCATCCTCTAGTAGGACCTCAAATGACATCTATAGTGTAGAAGGTATACCTTCACTTGCAAGCCTAGAGGGAATCACAGGAGAGATAGCATGGGTTACATTGACTAGTTTAGGTGAGGATCTTCTAGATGCTTATGCATTTATATTAGCAGACCATGATATCCCCATATCAAATGCTAGAGCTCATGTGGGTACTATCAGATACGCTCAGCCACATCCTTCTCTTCACCCAGACCGTGGCCATAGTTGTAGTGCCCATGAGGATCCACCTATCAAGCACTCTATTTATATAGAGGAAGAGGCATAAGGTACATACCCTTCAGTGAGTGTAGCGCACCAATCCTCTGATGTTGGCCTTGAGGATGTTGAATTCAGCATGACGACTATGGGTTACATGGATTTTCTGACATTTGATGATTCAAATTCCACGCTTTTGGTCAGTCTAATGCATTCATCATTAGTGGGATGTGTGTCGACTAGCCATGTTCTAGATGTAGAGTTGAGCCTGGACGAGGCCCAACAAAATCTTGATGCCTTGGTTGACACGATTGAGGATAGGGAGTCTGAGTACTATCCAGTGCCACCATCTACACAGGTAAATCTTAATTTAATGTTACAAACTAAATTTGCAAACTTTCATAGCATGTAAATTTAATTTTTTCTAATTTGATTAATATGGTATCATGTGTATTATATATATATATATATATATATATATGTATATATATATATATGTATATATATATATATATATATGTATATATATATATATGTATATATATATATATATGTATATATATATATATGATTTTTGTAGGGGGAGATGCCTCTTTTTACTCTTTCATTGAAGTCTGGCTGTGTACGTCATTGGGACTCACTTGATGATGACATCAGTAGTGGATAGGTGAGTTATAAATTTATTGATGTGTACATGTATAATTTATATCACTTTATATATATTTATTTCTTAGATACATGTAATTTATATCAATTTCTCTGTATAGGGCTCGACACATCCTTCATAGCATGATAGTCACTCTGGGGACCACTTAGTGAGGAACCATCATGATGAATCCTAGGTTGTCAATCCTTGTAGCTAGTACATAGACACTTTCATATTTTTTCTAGAGACACTTTATATGTTTTGATCTACACACACTATGTATTTTATGTTATATTTCGTTTATAGACTCTAGGTCCGATTGACATGTTGCATTTGATATTATTTGATCTGTAGACTTTTGATCTATGTTTGATGATTGACATGTTACATTTGATATTATTTGATCTATGGAATTTTTATCTATGTTTGATGATTGACATATTATATAATTGATCTATATTTGATTCAATTAAATACTTGATCTATGATTTGATGATCTAAATTTATATATGTCTAACATGTAATTTATATGTTTGATGATCAAGTTATATGTTTGATGATCTAATAACTATACTTTATCTATGATTGATGTTTGGCATGTTATACTTGATCTATGTTTGATGATCTAATTTATATATGTTTGACATCATGTAATTTATATACATTTGATGATCTAAGTTATATGTTTGACATGTAATTTATAATATACATTTGATAATCTAGAATTTATATGTGTTTGATTGTAGTAAATTCATCTAGGTCTCACTTAAGACATGTCCTAATTAATCAACTATACAAACAAAGTATTGCAATATCATGCATGTACATTCATTGAGATAAGTAATAAACCATCCCCTTAAGATATACATTTAAATTTGGATTGGTATTAAATCATCCCATTAAGATGTGCAATACATTCAAATTGAAATAAGTATATTATCATGCATACATTCAAATTGAGATAAGTATTAAATCACCCCCTTAATAAGTGTGCTAATTAATCAACTATACAAACAAAGCATTTCAATATCATGCATACATTCAAAATGAGATAAGTATTAAATCATCCCCTTAAGACATGCAATGTACATTCAAATTGAAATAAGTATTAATATCACGCATACACTCAAATTGAGATAATGGTTAATTATCCCCTTAAGACATGTCCTAATTAATCAACTATACAAACAAAGTATTGCAATATCATGTATATATTCAAATTGAGATAAGTATTAAATCATTTCATTAATACGTGCAATGTACATCAAATTGAAATAAGTATTAATATCATGTATACAATCAAATTGAGATAAGTATTAAATCATCCCCTTAAGACATGTCTTAATTAATAAACTATATAAAAAAAAGCATTGCAATATCATGCATACATTCAAATTGAGATAAGTATTAAATCATCCCCTTAAGACATGTTTGGGACAGATTTAGTCCAGATCATAAAATGCAATAGTTTTCTTAGGACAAATTTATCTCTATGTAAAATTGTTCAACCAAAATTCAAACAAGTTCCAAACATGTACATATACATTTTTTATATGTGACATCAATTGGTTTGGCTCATTGCTGGATAACACGTAATATTCTCTCATGATCATCAGTATCAAGTCTCCACTTATGAATGCCATGTCCTGCGACTGCATGAAGAGATAGGGTAGTGGAAATTACAAGGTGGCTATACTGATAAACCTTGTTGTTAGGTTGATAATCAATAAATTGAATCCCATGTTTAAGTATTTTTATTTGCTTCAAATACATTCCTGGCACAACAGTCGGAACCTGCACACACAAGAAACAACATAGATAAATTAACCATAGACACACAAAATTCCACCAAAATTTATCTCAATTTTAATAAATTAAACATAAATACACTACTATAACTTGTGGGAAACATAATTCCATAGCTTGTTTCATTCTTTGGTAGCTTCTTCCTCTCCTTGGTGCAAGGTAATAGATAGTAAGTAACACCTTCTAAATTTCTAGGCTCTGCTATTACTTCATAAACATGTCTTGCAAAATATATTTTTAACAACTTGTAAATTTAAATTGAAGAGACTTAAAGTATAATTTACTATGTATACATGTCTATATTGAATGGTAAATAAGAATGTACATGCTCACTAAATTTTAGGAAATTGAGATTATGAAACCTAAACATATACGTACCAATTTTGATCAAACTAGAAATATGGTCATAATCGGTAGAAACCAATGGAATGTTGTCTTAGCTTCCATCCTCAACTTCATCATTTGTATTAGTAACATCTAGTGGCACCAATTTCTATTCACTAACATATCCACATTATTGGTTGATGCATTCACCATAGTTTTCAGTAGAGCATTCATAACAAAAGCATGAGTAATATATAGTGTATAATGACCACATGTACCGAATATGTACTCATAACTTAATGCATGGATCTTGTTTTGTCTACCCTCTTGCATCCATGCATTTATCTTCTATCAACATGTGAACAAGACATGTAAAAATTTAAAACAAGTTAAACATGTATGTACTTGTTCAAATCAATATCTAAAGTACAAATATACATTTGATTTAATAATTTGAAAAGATGTTGCACTTATACCTGATATCTCCCAAAAGACTCTCAACGGTATGACTCGATCCAATTGTGATGATGTGTTAGCCTCATTTGGAACTGAAAATTACATCTTGCACCACTCAAATACATCATGAGCATTATTTATATGATATCCCTGGTAGTCGAGTTGATACTTTCTTAAAGCATGTTTGATACAAGCTCCTGCACCATCATGCTCACCCTTTCCATGTCTACTCTAAAAAAAACTCCAAATATGTGGTATCTTTTGGTATCGATGATATCTACATAGTGCATAAAATGGTGTTGCTGATTTAAATTGTGTTGCACATCCATCTCACCAAATGAAATGTTTTTCATTTTTTATGCCTTTGTTTTCCAAATATCAAAAAAAATGTTTTAAAGCAATGCTCAACAAAATGTGTGTCATTCAATTTATCATCATTAATGTAAAAGTGATATTCTTTCTTAATGATCCATGCTGGATATGTGCTTTCAACACCATTCAAATCTAATTGTGTATGTTGATAACACACGTGGACCATAATAGTGACCTGCTTTCTATAATAGTATTCTGTTTGAAGTTGTTTTTGAGAAAAAAAAAGAGTAATTCTCTGCAAAGTCAACAACTGATAAAATTGTTCCAAGTGGGAAAGTTTCTCTTAGTGTTTGGAATTTCTATTCTTTCAACTTAGAAAAAAAACCATGACGTATATATGGTCGAATCAACTTACAAAAATTCTCCATAAAAGCTCCAACAGGTATCTCCTCCTCTACATATTCCAAACTTGTTGATTCTTTCCCAACTTTTGTTTCAAACTTTATGTACTTGTAACTCTTACATTTTACCATCCTTGTCATGTCAGTATCTTCAAATCTCAAAGTAAATTTAGCCAAATTCCCACATGTTTTACAAGTTCCTCTTATGCAATCTATTTCATGTATTGTATGTTCAATTGATTTGTCACATAAGATTGATGCTATGAATTGGCTTGCTCATTTAGGAAAAGAATTTTGAGAACCATCACTTTATTCTATCATCTTCCTAAACCCTTGATAGTAGAGATCAAATTCAATATAATATCAACAACAACAAGTTTCAAAAGATTTATTTATCTTCACATAATATGGCTTTAATCTTTCAAACATTATTTGTCCAATCTTTATGTCAGGATTTGAATTACAAAATAACAGATACATTTCACGTGGTGTAGTGTCCAACCAATGTTTTGTGTGCCACAAATATTCCTTAGACCCAATAATATGCTTGATGACATCTTTAAAATTTGGTGAAGGATGAGTATGATCAGTCCAAAATTTCTTAATCAAGTTACTAACTGTTTCATCAATCCTATCATAGCGAGGAGATCTACACATTAGTGCCCAATTACCTTCCAATATAGCATCATCCAAATTGATTCTCCTATTCAAATAATGTTATTTTGTCTTCCTATTGTACCTGATATGAGATGAAAGTGAAGAGATTTATCTTTTTGGGGACATATTTTTATTTAAAATAGATGTAAATATCACTCTTCTTGAAATGGACTTATCTATAGATCTAGTTGTTTTCCCAATGGAATGCAAACCTTCCTTAACACCTTCAACAATATTTTTTTGTATGTTAGACGATTTCATCTTTTTCAAAGTTGCATCTACACCCAACAATTATAATGGCTCTTTCAACTCATCTTTAAGAAGTGAAATTGATAAGAGTTGGGTTTTTTCAAGTGTATCAAGATTCTCAAATTGTATAATTATTTCCTTAGAATTTGTATTCAATTCCCTCTTCGTAGTATTTTTTTAGCATAATATCTCAATTTTTCCACATCCATTTCAATTAAAAGATCCATGTTTTATGATTTATTTTTCTCTTCAACCCTTCATTTAGAATAACATTCTCATTTATTGCTTGAACTTGGACTGCAAATTTTTTTTTTTAACTCTTAATAGAGTCTTAAGGGGACCTAGATGAAATAACTACAAATAGGCTATAGCTAGAGGGAATAATCAATAAACTAATGTGAGAGAGAGAGAGAGAGGCGCATACTTGTTGGACCTTGGGATGACCCTTCTCCAAAGTCCATTGCTTCAACTTGGTTTTCCCCTTGTCCAACATTTTCCTCATCAAAGGCTACACAGAGTTCAATAAAAATACTCTTAAGGGGACGACCCAAAATACATATTCACCACAAACTGACTAAATAGAGAGAGAGGGGGATGTGTACTTGTTTAAGCATGAGATGACCCTTCTCTAACTTTTTAAGGTTGTGATGTTGAGCTTGGGATGACCCTTCTCCAACTTCATAAGGTTATGCTTCTTAAGAATTTCCTACATACAAAGATAAAATTATAACTAATGTCCCAATAGAGAGAGAGAGAGAGAGAAAGAGAGATCCTAATTAGTTTTAAAAGTGTTTAGTTAATTGGTCTTAATTGGTTTTGATTCATCCTAAATGGTCTTGATTGGTCTTAATTAGTCTTAATAGGTCATAATTTATCTTATTAGTCACATGTAAGGTCTTAATTGGTCGTAATAGGTGGACTATTAGTCATATTAACTAGATTAAGGGGTCATATTAGGTCTTAGGGTCCTATTAGGTCTTAAATGGTCTTAATAAGTCTTAACTGGTGTTAATTGATCTTAATTGGTCTTAATACATCCTATTACTCCTATTAAGTATATTAAGGGGTCATATTAGGTATTAAGGGTCCTATTAGGTCTTATTAGTAGGTATTAGGTCTTATTAGGTTTTATTAATCATGTTAGGTCCTAATATGTCTTATTAGACCTCTTATTAGTCCTATTAGGTCCTATTAGGTCTTATTAGGTCAAGTAAGGGGTCCTATTACGTCTTATTACTCATGTTAGGTCTTAAGAGGTCCTATTAGGTATTATTAGACATGTTGGGTCTTAATTAGTCTTAATAGGTGCTATTAGATCTTAAGTAGTCTCAATAGGTCTTAATTGGTCTTAATAGGTTCTAATAGGTCTTAATTGGTGTTATTTGGTCTTAATTGGTCTTAATTAGTCATAATAGGTCTTAATTGGTCTTAATAGGTCCTCTTAGGTCTTATTGGTCATGTTAGGTCTTAATTAGCCTTAATAGGTCCTATTAGTCACATTAGGTCTTAAGTAGTTCTATTAGGTCTTAAGTGGTCCTATTAGGTCTTAAGGTTCCTATTACATCTTATTAGGTATTATTAGGAGACTATTAGGTCTTAATTGGTCTTAATTGGTCTTAATTGGTCCTAATTGATCTTAATAAGTCCTATTAGGGATTATTAGTCCTATTAGATCTTATTAACTATTGGGATTAATGGGAAGTAGTACTAAGAGGGGAGGGGTGAATCAGTACCTCTAAAAAATTTAACACTTTTCTCCTTTCATCATTAGTAAACAATCTTTATTGTATTACGGACCATATATGATGTTCTTTCTTATGCATGTAGTATTAATTCATAAACTTAATTGTATGCAATAATTCATAGAAACATTCATGAAAATAATAAACACATAACACAAGATATGATATCACAGAAAACTCCTATTAGGAAGTTTAAACTGTTGTGGGGATGGCACCCACAAAACTTCACTATCTGCAGAATGGAAGGGAGTTGGTAAAGGGTTACAATTAATCACTTCTAATGATTCACCCTATTAGGAGTATTAAGGTGGATACCTATTAATATCTACTATGTTAAGAGCTTTAGCAACATTGATTTAACTGTGCACTTGGTTAAGAGATTTACAATAGGACTGTTAAGTTCGCCTTCCTTGAAAGGATTTCTTAAGTGTACTATGCTTGTTAGAATGAGTACAATATGTTTGACCTGACTGTATGCAATCTATAATTGCTTATCATATATCCATTAAATCTCTCAGAATATGAATATCACCTATAGTGATTGACTAATACCTTTTCTTGCTTGTCGGTAGCCTGTGTTCTGTTCTTGAAAACTGAATTGATCCTTTTCTATCCTTCTGCATGAATTCTCTTATCTGATCCTTAGATGCTCTCAGTGGCTACAATCATCATCAAACAAAATGTTCACAATAGATTGATGATCTATTTATACAAGTATTTGACCTATTCTAGAATCACACATTACAATGTTAACTCTGGATCCAAGGTATACAACTTGACCTTGATCTTTTAGTTTGCATGTTTTAAAATAGTTAAAATGATTAAAAAAATATTAATTACATTTCTTCCTCTGCACATAATAGATTTAAAACAAATCAAGAAGCTAAATATAAAACTTCAGTGATTTATCTAACGTGGAAAGTTAGATCCACTTTTTGCGAGATGTAACTGATTGTCGGTTCTTGGTCGTCGGGTTGAACTAAAAGTCTGTCGGTGTTCCTTTTTGAACTGATTGTCGGTTTCCCTTCATTTGTCAGGTTCCTCTCTTTATTGTTTCATCAGGTTTCACTATTGGTTACTCATTGGTTTCCTTTGTCTATTTTTTCATCGGGTAACACTGAATAGTGTTTGTCAAGATGCTTTGTACTTGGCAGTATCGGGAAACCTTGGTGTCGAGTAGTGTTGTGCCTTGTTTGTTAGTGTAGTGTAAACTGATGGTGTGTATCATGTTTTCCCTTATATATACTAATGGCAAAATATAATTTCTTCAATCCTCCCCTTTGACATTAGTATCAAAAATTGATATGTGCATAATACTAAAGTGTTTAGTATGTACACCATGTATATATCCTTGTCATTATATGACTCCCCCTAACTGTATGCATTGGTATAGTATAAGTATTATGTACATGTATACTATGCATTCCTCTTTTTGTTCTATCCTCTTTCAAATGACTGACTGTACATATCATATCATTTCCCCATTTTTACTTAATGGAACATATCACTTCCCCCTTTATTTGATACTCATGACAAAAATGTACAACTTATAGGATGCCAAAAATGTGTAACTTACAATGTGTCGACAATATGTGAATTGGTGTTCTTGATATCCTCTATCATATTTTCCTATTTTTCTCTAAGGATTTCTAGTGCCATGTGTTGTAGCTCAATTCTTGCATGCATATCATAAATGTTATCTATGACAGACATTTTTGGGGTGGCAATAAGTGTTCTTGCCTCTGTCATATGATTTTGCAGTAATGAGAGTGTCGGTAAGAGTTGAGCTTGGAGCTCATTTACCTCATCTCTGAACTTTGTTTTTGCAATTTGTATATCCTCTCTCAAATTCCTAGCTTGCTTTAGCTGCTCATTGTGCAATTTGATTGCCTCTTCACTGTTTGTGAGACTTTGTGCACTTGTTTGAAGATCAGCATCTATCTCTACTATCTTGTCGGTATACTCCTTGGTGAGTTGATCTAGTGTGCATAATTTTTGTATCAAGGTTATTGCTTCTAAAATAATAGGTTCCATTATGCTTACCAGTTCATAAAGCTTAACCTTTTGAAGTGCCACTTCTTGGCTTAACTTCTCAGCTAACTTGAACTCATATTTATGTTCAAGTCTTTCTTCCATGACCTTCTTAGCATCTATGTTCTGAGATGTGATTGCATCTGTGAAAACCACTAACTGATCAAGAATTGGGGTTGTTTGATCAACATCAGTATTAGGTACAATTTGTTGAAGTATTCCTCGTGCAACTTCAAGTACCTTTGCTTCCTTGGTGGCTTTTCTCAACTTATCTTGCATGGCCTTCCTTTCACAAAGTCTCACATATTTTGTCAATTCAGTAGGATCCAATGTCCTCGGATCACATACTGGAATCTCAATGATTTCATCCAGAGTAATGGGATTCTTATGCTTTCTCTTCTTCTTCTTTGAGATTTGAGTAGAGGAAGATGTATGAACTACCACTGCTAGTTCATTTGTCTTCTCTAAAGTTCTCGGTGAAGGCTTTGTAGATGAAGCTTCTTTTGTTTTATGTTTGAGGTTCACCTATTGATTTGGTGAAGATGTCTCTCCATCAACCTTGGGTGTCTCTATAGATTTCTCTTCTATTTTCTTCTCCTGCTCATCTTTCTTTGCTTCTTCACTCTTTTCTTTCTACTTGTCCTCTTCTTCTTTATTCTGATCAGTAGACTTGTCTTTCTGGTCATCGGTTGCAGCTTATTCTGAAGTTCTATCCTTGTGTTCATCTGTTGTGTCCTTTGTCTCAGCATCACCCTTGTCCTCAGGTGTGCTTGTATCTTCTATAGTGGATCCTTCGTTACCTTCTAGTATATTGATGGCCTTCATCAATACTAGCATATTGCTTTGTGTGCTATCTTGTGTTGTATCTAGAGTTGTGTCCTGCTCATCAGTTTTGGCTTGTTGAGTAGTGACATCTTCATCTTTTTGTATTTGTTCTGCAGGGTCTAGTTCTATGATGTCAATGACTAAAGTGTCTTGCCATGTATCATCAGCAACATTCATTTCTTTATTCCCTATTGTCTTCAATTCTTGTTGCTTTTCTTGATCCTTGAGAGATATAAATATTACATCATCTTCTTTTTTAGGATCCTTATCAGAGTCATAATGTGTGATGTCTTGAATGTCAAGATCATCCATGACTTTGTCCAAATCAATTGGCTCCATATCTTCAAAAGTGTCCAAAGAAATGTGTTTAGGACTTGCTTTATCTTTCTCCTCCTCTACATGAGGTGTGTCGATGAGAAGTAATTGATTCTCACAACTTGTTGACTCTGTAGGCAGATCAAGGAGTTGTCTCCATTTATTCTCGGTCATGTTGTCCAGCTCTATAAACTTATCTTCTAGCACTTTGTAAGCTCTTATCTTAGCTACAAATTTACTTGAGTGCTTTTTTATTATTTCTTTGATCTCTTCCATCTTTGATTTGGGAGACATA
This sequence comes from Thuja plicata, assembly GCA_018584345.1. Classification (NCBI taxonomy): domain Eukaryota; kingdom Viridiplantae; phylum Streptophyta; class Pinopsida; order Cupressales; family Cupressaceae; genus Thuja; species Thuja plicata. The sequence goes on along the minus strand of MU225585.1, from coordinate 951,085 downwards.
AGTGTGAGAAGTACCCTCTCCCTTGCTTCTCTTTTTGTATGTAGAGGATATGACCATTGTTGAGATATTTTGTTACCCAGCTCTTTGGGTATTTGGTTGACAAATTCAGCTAGTACATATTTTCACTTGACCATTGCCCTGATAATTGCATCTTGTATCTTATGTTGGTCCTCTGGCTTAAGTGTATCCCATTGTCCGATTTTCCTATTAGACATGCTGCCAGTTGCAGCAATAGAATCAATAGCCTCATCAATTGTTTGATTTCTGAAATTTTTCTTAACTACATCAGGCTCATCATCTTTTGTATCTTCTATGTCAGCTTTGGTCCTGACTAGTCTTTTCCTCCTCTTTGTAGGTGTTTATTTCACAGTTTACTTCTCTGTTGGTTGCTTCCTCTTATAGGTCCTTACTTGACCTTTCTTAAGAGGTGTGGTATCGATCTTAGCATTTTGGCTCCTTGTCCTTGTTTCTTTGTACGAGGTGGAGGTGCATCAGATTCAATGCCCTCAAAATCTAATTTCTGCTCATGTTTCTCTTCACCGATGGTACCCTATTCATTGGTTTCATCTGCTTGTTCTTGTTCCTCCTCATTAACCGATAGAATATTTTCAAGATTCTTAACCATTTTGTTCTTCTTGTTGACAATCTTCTTGATAACTAGGCCTATTTTTATCTTGGACTTGGCCTCTTCGTAAGTCTCAAATCTTGGTTGTTTGTTGTCAAGGGGATCAATTACCAATGCATCAATTGCATTTGTTTCTTGATCTATGTTAATCTCATAGTCAAGAGATGCTAACCAGGTTGTCCTTGGTATAATCGGTTTTATATGTGTGAAATCTATATCTACCATGAAACATATCTCATCCCTATGTTTTTCAATTAGTTTCTCAGGGATCCTCACTCTTTCCATCATCTTTTCCTTGAATTCAAGGAAGTATACAGTCATGACTGAATCAAAATTATCTCCTAGTGACTTGATAAGTTCACTAATTTGTAATGTGACTGGTTTTGTTGTATCCCACTTTACCTACTGAAGGAAAGTATTCTTGGAAATAAAAGAATATACACATGATAAGTGAACCAAAATTACATGTGTTTGTCTTTGATGACCTGATTGTTGTCATGTTCTCATCAAGTTGTTTTAACAGGATCTCACATAGATCCATCTGTATTCCCTTTGTCACTATCTTGTAAGTTGTGCTTACTGCTATAGATGCAATGTTGTTTAGCCTTCTTTCTTGGAATATTTTGTAACCTATCACACATGCACAGAACCTCAATTCCTTGTTGGTGATGGTGTTTACCTTGAGACCTCTGTTATCCCATACAACATTTGTGATATTTTCAACTTCTGGCCTAGAGGGATGCTTGTGTGCCTTAGGCTTGTCGATTATTAGATAACTAGTTACAGCATGTAACACATCCTTAGTGATCTACTTAGGTTCATCTAACCACAACTTCTAGTCATGCATTCTTCTCAAAACTAACCTAATCTAGTCAGTTTTGAAAACCCTTGGGAAATATAGGGCATTTGTTATTCCCTTCACTTGTAGATGCTTATGTTCATCTTTCAAGTTTCCTTCTACATCACACAGCTTCTTGTAAGCTTGATCCATCTCTATATCACCTATCTTAGCGATCTTGCAGTGAATGTAAGACCTTACATCTTTTATAATCAAAACCCTAGGTGGAATTTTCAAAAAATGCACCAGATTCATCAGGCTGCGATGCAATCTCTGGGAATATCTTGTACTTGGGCTCCACACAGGTGTTGTTCTTTATCAACTTAACCACATTCTTCTTATCATTATTGATCTTTACGATTCTTGAAGTGGTAGCCATCGTATTTCAAATTTAGGGCTTTTCCATAAATGATAACAGAGTTCTTCGATATTTCTGGTACTTATTTCAATCCATATGGTTGGTGAGTGATCTTTGTGGAGTACTTTGGATCGAGTCGAGGTCGCTCTACTATCTGATCTCTTATCACTCTATTTTCACTCTACTCTTTCTTCTCAAATTGCGTGTGCAAAAATGAAATGCTCCCGTCGAGTATTTATAGACTTTTTCCCTAAGTCAGTCATAAATGATAAATGACTCATCAGGTCATGAAGATGGAGTTTGTTAGGAAGACTTTCAAAATCATCGTCGGTGTTGTCAGGATGCTCAGGATGGTTGTTAAGATTTTTTCTTTCACTGACGGATATCAGTGTTGTGTCAAGACAACTTTATAACTTTTCTTCCTTATCGATGGGTGTCAGGTTACATTAGCAACCTAGCCATTTTATGTGTTGACCGATAATTCTCGGTAAGTGTAGATAGCTCATCCTTTATGTTCACCGATGATTTTTGGTATGTGCTTAATGACAGGTTTTATTACTCAGAATTGTAACAAGTAACATAATATGCATCTTTATTCATGTAGATTTTGACTGTGTATCAATTTGTATAATGGAACTGATGCAAAATATGACTTGGTGTAGTGCAGTTCCATACTTACTTGTTTAGCTTAAGTAGGGGTTGTGATGTCACCAGATCCATTGGATGGGGTGTCACCATTTGTATTTCTTGGTCCAGCTTCATGATTGCTTAAATATTTTCTCCAAATTTTGTCTCTAGCCCTCTAGATATCTTCAATGATGTTTCCATTCAGATATATGCTTGTCTCTGTCATTCGGTCTATGTCGTCTTTCTTGCGATGACCAACTTTATGATAGTGTAAGCATGTCATTCTGGGGTTTGTCTAGCCTCTAGGCCTTTTGGTCCATCCTCTCATACATTTTGCAGCAATGTGACCATATCTACCACGTGTTGTACAATTTGTCCATGTACTGTAGTCCCATACATATTGATTATCGATTCTCTTTGGTTGATAGGGAGTTTCTTGACCTTTAGGCTTCCATGCTTGCCTTTTATTTTTCCAGCATTCAAGACTAGTGTGCCCATTCATTTTTCATGTAGGACAGTATTTAACCATGTAGGTTTCCTTCTTTGGTTGATCCATCTTAGACTTACATTCATATGCTTTATATCCTTTCTTGTTACACTTATAATAGAATCCTATGAATGAAGATGTAGATTTAGGAATACCTTTCATTTTACCTCTACATACCTTTGATGTGTGGCCTTTCTTTCCACAGTGTTTGCATGTAAGCTTTCTTGGTCTTGGATTTTCATAGACATTCTTTGGATTTGCTTGATTTGATGATTCTCCATTTTCGGTAAAGCCTAGACTGTTGTTGTTATTAACTCTTTATTGTCCTTCAAAAAAATCATCCATTCTTTTATTTCTTTCTTCAGCCTTTCTTATAATTTCATTATGTTGTTTCTGAACTCTAACCTCATGCTTTAGTTTTTCATTCTCTTCTCTTAGTTCACCAATAGCCTGTACTCTTTCAATGAGTTCTATATTCATTATGTTTGCTTCTTGACTCATAAGAATAATCTGATTTGTGATCTCATGGTGATGCTCACCATGTCTTTGAATTTCTAACTCATTTTCTTCTAGTTTTTCTATAATCATCCTTCTGTTATCAATAACTAGTGTTCTCTCTATTTCATCTTGTCTAGCAGAAATCATCACATCAATCATTCTTACCATCTGGGTTTCTTGACCGATTTGCAGCATCTTTATTTTCTCTATCAGATGTTGATTGATCTCCTTTAGATTTTTTATGTTCTCTTCTGATGTATATAATGCTTTTCTTGTAGTTGATCCTAAAGACTCAAAGAAATCTAGAATCTCTTCTTCTTGATAGTCTTTTTCTTTGCTTCGAGTTTCCATACCTTTTCTCTCATCCAATAGCTCTCTCATCTTGATTCTTGCTTCTTTATATTGTTAATAGAACATCTGTATTTTAAGCTTTGTATTCTCAATATTCTTATCAAGTTTTTACTTCTCCATTGTATGATCTTTTCTCTTAAGCCTTTAATCTTTCCAAGAAAAGACTTAGCTCTTATACCAATTGTTGGGATTAATGGGAAGTAGTACTGAGAGGGGAGGGGTGAATCAGTACCTCTAAAAAATTTAACACTTTTCACCTTTCATCATTAGTAAACAATCTTTATTGTATTATCGACCATATCTGATGTTCTTTCTTATGCATGTAGTATTAATTCATAAAATTAATTGTATGCAATAATTCATAGAAACATTCATGAAAATAATAAACACACAACACAAGATATGATATCACAGAAAACTCCTTTTAGGAAGTAAAAACTGCGGTGGGGATGGCACCCACAAAACTGCACTATCTGTAGAATGGAAGGGAGATGGTAAAGGCTTACAATAGATCAATTTTGATGATCTGCCCTATTAGGAGTATTAAGGTGGAGACTTGTTAAGATCTACTATTATAAGAGCTTTAGAAAAACAAATTTATGTGTGCACTCGGTTAAGAGATTTACAATAGGACTGCTAAGTCCACCTTCCTTGAAAGGATTTCTTAAGTGTACTACACTTGTTAGAATGAGTACAATATGTTTGACCTGACTGTATGCAATCTATAATTTTTGATCACATATCCATTAAAGATCTCAAAATATGAATATCACCTATATTGATTGATTAATACCTTTTCCTGCTTGTCAGTAGCCTGTGTTCTATTCTTGATAACTGAATTGATCCTTTTCTGTCCTTCTGCATGAATTCTCTTATATGATCCTTAGATGCTCTCAATGGCTACAATAATCATCAAAAAACATGTTCACAATAGATTGAGCATCTATTTATACAAGTATTTGACATATTCTAGAATCACGCATTACAATGTTAACTCTAGATCCAAAGTATACAACTTGACCTTGATCTTTTAGTTTGCATGTTTTAAAATAGTTAAACTGATTAAAAAAATATTAATTACATTGTTTCCTCTACACATAGTGGATTTAAAACAAATCAAGAAGCTAAATATAAAACTTCAGTGATTTATTTGACGTCGAAAGTCAAATCCACTTTTTGCTGGATGTAACTGACTTTCGGTTCTTGGTTGTTGGGCTGAACTGAAAGTCTGTTGGTGTTCCTTTTTGAACTGATTGTCAGGTTCCCTTCATCTACTAGGTTTCTCTCTTTGTTGTTTCATTGGGTTGCACTATTAGTTACTCATCGGGTTCCTTTGTCCATTTTGTCATCAGGTAACACATAATAGTTTTTGTTGGGATGCTTTATACTTGGAAGTATCGGGTAACCTTGGCGTCAAGTAGTGTTGCTCCCTGTCTGTCGGTGTAGTGTAAACCGATGGTGTGTATCATGTTTTTCCTTGTATATACTAATGGAATAATGTCTTCATTAACTTCCTATTAGGTCTTATTAGATCTTATAGGTCCTATTAGGTCTTATTGGTCATATTAGGTAGATTATTAGTCACGTGTTAGGTCTTAATTGGTCTTAAGGGGTCCTATTAGGTCTTAAGTAGTCCTATTAGGTCTTAAGGGTCCTATTAGGTCTTATTGGGTCTCAATTGGTCTTAACTAGTCTTAATTCATTTTAATAGGTCCTATTAGGTCTTAATTGGTCAAGTAATTGGTCCTAATCGGTCTTATTAGTCATATATTAGGTCTTAATTGGTCTTAATAGGTCATATTAGTCCTTTTAACTCTTATGGGGTCCTATTAGGTCTTATTAGGTCTTAATTGGTCTTAGTTGGTCTTAATAGGTCCTAATAGATCTTAATTGGTCTTAATTGGGGGTATGTGCAAGATCATGGGGGGCCAAACTATGCCCTTAAGTGGCAATGAAAAATCAGCAAAATCAGGGTTAGTCAACTTGACGTGAAAATTTGAACTAGCTATCAACTTAATATCAAAAAGTTATAAGAATATAATCTGTAGGAAATTGAATCTAGTTTCTAAACTACTAGGCCTTTTCTGAAAAAAGGTTAATATGATTGATGAAAAGTATAGATTTCAATGCAGCAGTACAAAAATTTCAGGAAAAAAATAAGAAGTAGGTGTATGTCTAACCACCTTAATCATAATCAAATGATAATATTTTTTTTATAAGAGTTTATATATAAGTAGTAGACTCCTTGCCGGATGTGATGCATATTTTTGTGTAATTTTATGCTAAAAAATAATTAATTATGAATTATCTGCTACAATATTTTCAGAATAAAAAAACTCCCGTGTCTGACCACCTTAACTCATTGAAAACTTTACCAAATTCAAAAAAATAAAAAAATTTCTTATAGTAGG
>MU225585.1:889456-944790 GCA_018584345.1 Thuja plicata | reverse complement strand
GAGAAATCAGGTACCTGAAAAAATCATGTATATGATATTTCTAGCCGTTTTGGAAACTTGAAGCGATGGGGAAAATGAGAAAATCGGCCCGCGGGTTTTTGATTTATGCCACAGGTTTCGGGTACCCGATATTTTCAGGTACCCGATTAGGCTTGTGCTTTGGTGTCAGGTTTGCCTAGGTGTACTGACACCTAGGCCTACTAAAAAGTCAACAAGGGCTTTCATGCGCTTTTGGATGAGTGAAAAGTGGATTTTTTTCACATCGCCACTTTTTGGCCCCCCATGATTTTGCACATACCCTTGGTCTTAATACAGCCTATTACACATATTAAGTAGATTAAGGGGTCCTATTAGGTCTTATTAGTAGGTATTAGGTCTTATTAGGTTTTATTAATCATGTTAGCTCCTAACACGTCCTATTAGATCTCTTATTAGTCCCATTAGGTCCTATTAGGTCTTATTAGGTCAAGTTAGGGGTCCTATTAGGTCTTATTACTCATGTTAGGTCTTAAGAGTTCCTATTAGGTCTTATTAGACATGTTAGGTCTTAATTGGCCTGAATAGGTCCTATTAGTTTTATTAGGTCTTAAGGGGTCTTAACTATTCCTATTAGGTGTTAAGGGTCTTATTAGGTCTTATTAATAATGTTAGGTCTTATTACTCATGTTAGTTCTTAAGGGGTCCTATTAAGTCTTATTACTCATGTTAGGTCTTAATTGGTCTTATTTAGTATTGCAATATCGCGCATACATGTTTCATTGAGATAAGTCCTAACCATCTGCTTAAGAAATAAAGATAGAAAGAGAGAGAGAGAGAGAAGTAGAAAGAGACATACCTTATTTCTTATGATAATATATTTTCAATGATTCTTCACGTAGTCTTTGTTCGGTCTCAGGTGGATAATTTTGTGCAGTCTTATTTACCCCCGTCTTTTTATTTCCCATCGGTTTCCTTCACAAAATTTCTCAAATAAAATTTGGAAATTTTTTTTAAAAAAATTCACTTCCAAATGTCTTCCTTCTCCAAAATGTGTATTATTCTGCAACTTTCAAATTTACAAAATAAGGCAAAACAATGTTTATTTATATGAGATCGTTACTAGCCTAAAAAAATACTAAATTGGTCGACCAAGGTTTCTATCGAATGTTAATTATTACTTTTGGTCGAAAGCACTTGAGTTAAAACTTTAACCACGCAAAAAAACTCAAGTACTTTTGATAGAAAGTACTTTCGATCGAAATCTATTAGTTTTGATCGAAAGAACTTTCTATCGAAACCTCCAGATGAGGGCCATTTTGCAAAGGCCAACATATGTATGAAGATTTCATGGCTTTGGAGGTCAATTATAGGACTCAAATGGAATAGTAAGAAAACTCCCTTTTGCATGGCATAAGTAGTCTGAACGAGCTTTCTAATGGTTATAAATTTGGTAAATTTTGAGTTTATTTTGTACATGTTTTTTGACATCAATCAAATATAGGTTTCTTACCAAATATAAACCTCTGTGTTCGAAGTTCAATGAAAACTAGTAAAAAAGAGAAAAAAAAATCTGAAAAATAACAATGTCCATGGTATTGAAGTCTTCTTTCTATCAAAAAAATGAATTTGGACAAATACACGACAAGTTACAAGTTACAAGTTACAAGTTACAGAAATAACGTACGTCAAAATTACAGTTTAGTCAACTTCAAACATTAATAAAATATGAAATACTAGTGATAAAGTCATGAAACCAATTCTAGGTTATAGATATGGATGTTTCAAAACAAAATTTCAAAGAACCACATTGATTTCTATTTTAGAAAAAAAAAAGTTATGCTTTACAAAAATAGTGTCACTCTTTGAAAATGATGTTTTCAGCAACATACCAGTTTTCATGAGAGAAAAAAAAATTGATTAAAGTCAATTCCAAAAAAAAATTAAAAATATATTTGGAATCTAAACATAAAACCCTAAAATACTCTAATTTACTTCATCTTCTGATTTGTAACGGTTTAGCAGCAATATGCATTCGAAAGTGGATTTTTTCTCAAAATGTAGAGTTTTGTGTCCGTTCAGGAAAAAAGGTGTAACCCAATATTGTGGGTCCACCCTAATCACTTTTAACACTTTCAAGAATTACCTTCCTATGTTTCCATTCCCGATCACTTTTTTGGAATTTTCAAAATCGCACTTCCATGCTACCATTCCTGATGACTTTTGGTATTGTCAGGAATCATTTGTTGGAAGTCTTATTTGGGAAAGCAAGATACTAAGAGGGGGGGTAAATCAGGATCTATAAAACTTTTACTCTTTTGAAATAAACAGATTCAACATATATATCATGAATCCCATAAACATTAATCTCAATACTGTAATAGATCTAACTGCTAATCACATCCATGATAACAATATGATAAACACATAACACAAAGATTTGGTAACCCTTGAAAGGTAAAATTTGGGTGGGGATGACACCCACAAATCTTCACTACTACAGTAATAAAGTGTGTCTGTTAGGGCTACAATTTTTTTATCACTTCTAATGATCTACCCTATGAGGGGTCTACCTTGTTAAGAGCTTACAGGTTTATTCAATCTACCTTGACTAAAGGATTTAAACTTACAACTAAGTAAGCACTATGTTAGGAGATTTACAAAGGTATGTTAGAACTGCTCTATTAAGAGATTTAACCTAATTGACTTGCTAGAATATATCAGTACCTGATCCTTCAGTTTGAACTTCAAATGTTGATAATGGATCTCCTCTTTCAAACTCTTATCTGATCTATAAATCTGATATAACTCTTGTTCTATCCTTCACTACTCTTCTTGGTCACTCTGTTTGATCTATGTTTCTGATATACAAAACTCCACTTCTTCCGCATACACATGATCTCTTCTCTGATATATCCTCTTGCATGATTAGGGTTTTGAAAATTTCCTTATATAGATAATTGATGAAGCTTCCAGATCAAGATCAACGATCTAGATTCATCACTTTTTTTTGCTTAAGCATCCCTATTTTTTGATTGGTTACATTGCTTGCATGGGGATTAATGATCGTAGTCATAGTGCATAATTAACTCCTTAAGTGTCTTAACAATCATTAAATCATGCATATAAGTCGGCCAAACAATTTACATAAGTGTTTGTGCCATTGAAAACACATATACCAAAACTGGCTTACTCAGCATATGAAATCTCTGGTGCTTGGTCAAAACTTTTATCCATATGTTGTCACTCGGCACTAACTATTCTATGCAACTCGGCATTCATTCTTCTTAGTAACTACTGACTATTCAGTGACCATTGACTTTCCCAGCAGTAACTACTGCTTGGTCCATACATGATATTTACACAAATCAAATACATTTCTCGGCCTTATTAGGATGGTTTGGTCACAATGCTGACCGACCAACCTGCCTTGATAATGACTAAATGTGTGACACTAATAGACAACATGACTTGGAGATCAACAATTTCCCCCTTTGATATTAGTGGCAAAAACACTTTTTCATGACTTTTTAGTACCTTAACAAAATATTACTCAAGACTTCAAAAAGTAGTATTCAAAACTAACAAAACAGTGTGTTATACCTTTCTGATCATATGCATTTTCAGCTATTTACCCTTATCTTCATCTATTTCCCCCTTGTTTTTGTCACTCCATGTTTTTGGGGGTGTTGGGCTCAGATATTACTTATCCAAAAATGGCTTCTAGAGCTGTAGAATCATTGCTAATGCATTGTCCCAACTAGATCTCACAGACTCCAAAACTTGTAGTTTAACTTCTAGATGAGCAGCTAGATCAACCAAACTTTCTGCAATAGAGAGAGGAAGATCTCTCTATACTAATTCCTTTGAAGTTTTCAATTCTCTCTGCATGACCTCCAAATGAGGTACCAACATTGTTTGAATAGAGATTAATTTTTCCCTTATTTTACCATCATTAGTCATTAGCTCGGCTAATCTACCATGGGCATGAGTCAACCTAGTGAAATGAATGGAGATGGAAATTGAATCCGTGCTCAATGAATGTCCTTTTGACTATAAATCTAATTGAAGCTTCTCAATAAGCTGATGATTCTCCTTTGTAAATAATTCTACATCATAAATTTGTTTGTACAAAGAATGAACATTGTGTACAACTTCCTCTAACTTACTTACAAGATCATAAAGTGGAACCTGTTTCATAGCAAGCTCTGTTGCAACTTTCTCAAGAAATTTGGTCTCAAAATTCCTCTCAGACCATTGCATTATGTTCTCATTAGCTTCAATATCATCATTATTCACCCTCTGAACAATATGAACCAATTGATCTAAAATAGGTATTTTCTCATTTATATCTTGTACCTCAAATGCATCAATAAAGATGTCCATTATCCCATGTAATACCTACTTTTGTTGATGTTTTCTTCTCAATTCCTCTTGTTTACTCTTCATTTTCAATAAACCCTACAAAATTATCACTTTCTCATATGTCAAGTTATCAATGTCCCATTTTGGAATCACTATAACCTCAACTAGTGTCACTGTTGTGCTAGGAGACTTGTCTTTCTTCTTGTGTGACTTTTTCTTCTTTGTCTCTGGTGTGCTGATACTCGGTCTCTTCTCTCCTTGCAATGTACTGGTGCACCATAGACTAAAATAGACTCCTTCTGAGTAGTAATTACCTGTTGTTCAGGTGTATCAGCTATCTTAGTTTCAATGAGTGCAAGAGGTGTGACATCGGTAGTTGTACTAGTGCTTGAATAGATCTTGTTCCTTAGGCTAGTGTCTCTCCTTGGTTCCAGTAGGCTTAGTCTCCTTTTTTCCTTCATCATGAGGTCCTGAGACATATGTTGCAGACTTATCTTCTTGATCTTCCATGCTCACATCTCCTTCTGCATTTATTTCAAGGTTATCCTCGGTAGGTAAATCTGGAATGGTGATTGTTGGCTTACCCTACTCCTTGGCACTTAAACCTTGTGTATCCTCAACTGTGACTGTGGTAGAGTTATCAAGTGTTGAATCCAAATTTGGTACATCCTCAACCTTCTTCCATATTTATTCCTCAAGATTCTTTGGCTCATCAATGTCTTATGTATTATCAAGCTCTACTTATCTAGATGTGCTTGTTGGAATAATAGAATGGTGTGTACTAAGAGGGGAGGGGAGAATCAATACCCTTAAAAAAATTTATCAATTAACCCTTAGTAATCTATTCTTGTATTACCGACCATATTGCTTTTCTACCTTATGCATGTAATATCAAATCATAAACTTAATTGCATGTAAACATTCATAGAAACATTCATGAAAAGTAGTTACACATGACACAAGAATTAGTTACATAAAAAACCCCTATTAGAAGGTAAAAACTATGGTGAGAATGAAACCTACAAAGCTTCACTGTCTGTAGAATGGAAGGTGTCAGTTAAGGCTACAAGTGTGATCACTTTTGATGATCTTACCTTGTTAGCAGTAACATTTTAGAATGGTTAGGTCTACTCGGTTAAGAGATTTAGCAACACTGTTAAGTGTGCACTCGATTAAGAGATTTACAATTTAAGACTATTAAGTCCACCTTCTTAAAGGATTTCTTCTATTTGCTATAATTTTTAGAGAGTAGTCAAAAATACTTGTTGACCTGATGGTATGTAATCTTGAATTTTTGAATACAGATCCTTTAAGTTCACAACGTATAGGTATCACCTATAGTAATTGATTAATACCTTTGTTTTACTCGGTAGCCTTGAATCTTGTTCTTCATAACTGAATTCTATCTTTTGTGTCCTTCTGTATGAGACTCTCTATCTGATCCATAGATGTTTGCTACGGCTACAATCATCATGTTCATATTGATTACTACATCTATTTATACAATGTATTGACCTAATTAGGTTTTACGCTTTACAATAATAACTTTATGATCAAAGGTTTACAAATTTACCTTGATCTCCTAGTTTGCATGTTTACAATCAGTTAAACTAATTAAAACAATTATATATGCTTTACTTGTTCCTCAAAAAATGGTTTTACAGCTAAGCATAAAGCCACTTATAAAATTGAATTGTTTTATCTGACATGTAACTTAGATCCACATTTCTCAGAAATAAAATTGTCTCTTGGTAGAGTGGTGCTTGAGTTGCTCTACAGTCTGTGCTCAGTGATGTCTCTGAACTATCTGTCAGTTTACTCTATAAACTGTGCTCTTGGTTTAATCTGTAAACTGGTTGTCGGTGATAGTGCATATCAGTGTTCATTGATTTTGGTGTTCACTTGCACTAACATTTTTGGTGGCCATTGTGCTTGATTGAATGCTGTCACTCAGTGATCATGTTACCGATAGTCCAAAAATTGTTTCCTTGTATACTAATAACAAATATTATCCTTTAGGATTATCAATCTCCCCCTTTGGCATTAGTATCAAAAAATTATGTGTGCAATTAACTGATGTGTTCAATATGTACACCAAGTGTTTACCTTGTCAATGACTCCCTCTGTGTGCATGCCTCGGTACGTACATGTTTCTCCTTTGTGTATTTCCCTATTTGGTCTTTGACATGTTTTTCCCTTTTTAACATTTTCCCCCTTTGACATGTATACATATAATATCCCTCTTTATACATATAGTTTCTCCCTTTCACATATAATTTCCCCATTTTTTTGAAAATAATGAAAAAAGTGTAATACTTACAGCTTGTCAAGTATGTGGGAATGGGATTTTTGAATGTTTTCCATTATCTTATCCCATTTCTATTGGAAGTTCTCAAGGGTCATGTACTCCAATGTGAGTCTGGTGTGCATGTCATTTATACTTTCTGTAACAGACATTTCTGGGGGGCAATTAATGCTTTTGCCAAAGTCATATGTTTCAATAGCAGTGTGAGATTCGGGAGTAACATAGCCTGCAACTTGGTTTCCTCATCTTTGATCCTGATTTTAGCCTTTTGAAGTTCTAGTCTCAACCATTTTGCTTCTACAATCTTCTCATAATGCAACTGGAATTCATTTTCTTTGGTTGTGAGACTTTGTGCACAAGCCTTAAGATCTTCATCTATTTTGGCTATCTCTTCACTATGCTCGGTATTGAAATGTTCTATTGTGTACAACTTTTGAACTATTTTAACTACTTCTAATAATATTGGTTCCATTGTAGTTACTAATTCAGAAAGTTTTACCTTATTTTCTGCCACTTCCTGGCTGATTTTCTCAGTTAATTTGTATTGACACTTCTTCTCAGCACGTTCCTCAATGACCTTGTCTGCATATACTTTTTTGATGTAATAGCATTAGTCAAAATAGGTAATTGATCAAGTATTGGATCATTTTGATCAATGTCAGTGTCAGGAACAATCTGCAATAATATTTCTTTTGTGCTTTCCAGGACTTGTGAGTTCTTGTGCTCCTTTTTGAGATTGTCTTGAATTGTCTTTCTTTTACAGAGTTCTCCATACTTGGTAAGTGACTCTAGATCCAGTGTCCTTGGATCACAGTATGGTATATCAATAATTTCATATAATGTTACTGGAGCTTTTCTCTTCTTCTTCTTCTTTTTTAGAGTAGTGGAAGCAGGGTTATGAATTACAATTGCAAGTTCTTTTTCTTGCTCTGTTTTCATCGGTAAATGTGTGGTAAGTGTGGTGCCTTTGGCTTGTTGCTCGGTATTTACCTGTCGGTCGGTAGTAGACGTCTCTACATCAACCTTATCTTTATCTGCAGCCTTTTCTTCCTCGGTGTGTTTTTCGGTGGCATCACTCTATTTTTCATCTCCACTTGTTGCTTTCTGCTCCTCATTTGTATCTTGTTGCTTCCCTTGTTCATCACTTGTGTCTATTGGATTGTTTGCATCAGGATCAGGTAGCTTTTCCTTTGCATCTGTGATGATATTGATAGCTTGTATCAATAATGGCATGTCACTTGGTATATTTTCATGTGCAACATCCATTGTATATCTGTTTCCTTTGCTTGCTTGGTGGCATCAGTTACATCTTCATCCTTTTTGGTCTCATCGTCAGAATCAATAAGAGTTATGTCTTTGATTATGATTTATGTTGTATCCCCTAATGATTTTAGTATTTGAGGTATGTCATCCATATCCTTACATGCTTGTGTAGTCAGATCTACTGGAGTGACATCCTCAGTATCATTTATGAAGATGTGTTCTGGGCTCGGTGTGGCATCTTTTTCTTCATGGTGAGGTTTCTCGATAAGAGCCAGTACCTGCTTGGGGGCATTGAATATTTCATTCCAAGTCTCATTGCTTTCTGTATCAAGCTCTACTAGTCTTCCCTATAGTACTTTGTAAGCTCTCATCTTTGCAGAGAATTTATTTGCATGCTTCTTCGTCATTTCATCAATTTCTTCAACTTTTGACTTGGGTGGCATGATTGTAACTAGGGATCTTTCCCTTATCTATTTCTTTGTATGCAGTGCATAATTCCACCTTGCTAATATTCTATCACTAAGCTCTTGTGGCATTTTCTTATTGAATTTTATTGGTACATACTTGTACACAATCATTGCCTTAATTATGGCTTCTTCAATTTTAGTCTGATCTCCAGGAGACAAGGTTAACCATTGTCTTATCTTTTGGTGTGATATGCTCCCGATGTTGATGATCGATTGTGCAACTTCAACAACTATGTGAGGAACTTTGATATTTTCTGTTTGAACTCCTTGTTCTTTCTCATCCTTCTCATTATCTTCCTTATCCTCTTTACCTCGAATATATCTTCTTCTTTGCATCAGTGTTGTTTTCCCGGTTTGAGGCTTTCTCTTATAAGTCCTCACTGTGCCTTTCTTTACCAGTGGTGAATCTACATCTTTTGTAGTTTTACTTCTGATTCTTCATGAAGCTATCACATTTGCAACCTTTTCCTTCTTGGCCGGTGGTGCATCTGACACAGTAGATTCAGAATCACTCAATTTTCCATCTTCACCGACGGGTGACTATCCCTCAGTGACATCTTGTTCTGAATCTTTATCATCTACCAAAATTTTATTTTCTAGTGTTTTTACCATTTTATTCTTCTTTTGGTCTATCTTCTTCACTACTAGGCTAGTTTTGATTCTATCATCAGCTTCCTCATACATTCCAAATCTAACCAATGATTTGTCCACTACTTCATTTAGCAAGGCTTCAATAGCCTCTGTGGCTTGATAAATGTTGATCTCATAATCAAGTGGTGGTAACCATGTTGTTCTCGGTACAGCTGGTTTTATTAAGGTGGTGTCAGTATCCACTATAAAGCATATGTCATATTTATACTATTCCACCAGTTGTTTAGGTATCCTCATTCTCTTTTTCATTATGTCCTTGAAGGTAGTGAAGTATTCATCCATTACCGATGTGAAGTTATCCCCTAGTGACTTTATGAATTCACTAATTTGTGTTTTTATTGGTCAGTTTGTGTCCCAATTGACGTTACCGACAGATGGGAAGAAATTCTAAAAGTAGAAAAATGTACACATAAGGAGTGAACCAAACTTACATGAATTAGATATGGCTGATCTAATATTCCTCATGTACTCCTCCACTTTCTTCGGTAGAAGCTCAGATAAGTCCAGTTGTAGTCCCTTCTTTACAATCTTATAGGCAGTGTCAACTGCTCCACATGCTATGTTGTTCAATCGGCTAGCTTCGAACACCTTGTATCCAAGTACACATGCACTGAACTTCATCATTGGGTCGGTGATTGAGTTAAATTTCAAACCTCTATCATCCCATACTACAACTGTCATCTTTTCAATCTCAGGGTGAGAAGGATGTTTTAGGGCTTTAGCCTTGTCGATTACTGGATAACCGGTTACTGCATGAATCACATCCTTAGTGATTAGTTTTGGTTCATCCAACCACATTTTCCTGTGATGTACTCGGCTGAGTACTATGTAAACCCACTCGGTCTTGAACTCTTTCAGAAACATTAGGGCATTTGTTAACCCTTTCACCTCAAAGTGTTTATGTTCATCTTTTAGGTTTCCATCTGTGCAAAGCTTCTTGTAAGCCTCTTCAACCTCAATTTCTCCAATCTCTGCAATTTTGAAATGGATATATGCTCGGACATCTTCAACTAGCAAAACCCTAGGAGTTATACTCGAGAACACTCCTTGGTTGTCAGTTTGTGAAGCAACCTCAGGGAAAAATTTATACTTGGGCTCTTCACAGGTAGAGTTCTTGATCAGGTTGACCTTCTTTTCCTTTGCATTCTTGATCTTGGAGACTTGCGATGTGTTTGCCATATTTTGTGAAATTAGGGCTTCTTGTGAACAAAAATTGTGAGCTCGGTGAGTCTAGATACTCATGTGATATTTACTATAGATGTTGAAATCTATTCAGAATCACCTTTGAATCTGTTGTTGATCAATCTGCAAACTTGTCACTTTTGGTCGCTCTATTGTATTCTCATTTTTGCTTTGTGAGTGAAAGAGCACTTCGATGCCCTATTTATAGAAAATGACCTAAGTGGTGCAATTAATGCTTTAGCTACCACTCGGTAACAATGACGCTTGGGCATTATACCAAATTCATCCTCAGTGATAATACAACGCTTGGGGTAAGTGACAACTTAGTTGCACTTTTCACATTTTCACCGACAGTGTTCGGTATGTAGCGAAGACTTGATTGTCTTTCACATGATTACCGATAATGCTCGGTTTACATTAACAACTTGGATTTTAAATGTACATCGACGATGCTGGGTGTGTATGGACCAATGGGATTGGATTCACAAATTCCTAACAATTAATACCATAGCGCATCTCCATTTATGCTAATTTGGCATATTATCAATGAATATTTGAACTGACGTAAAATATAGCTTTGTATAGTCCAGTTCTATACTTACTTGTTTTTCTTAGGTGGGGGTTGTGATATCACTAGATCCATTGGATGAGGTGTCACCAATTGCAGTGTTTGGTCTAGCATCATCTGTTCTAGAAGCTTCCCTACACATTTTATTTCTCATTCTTTGGATATCTTCAATAGTGTTCCCATTAGAAAAAGTGCTTGTTTCTGTCACTCAGTCTCTGCATTTCTTGCTTAGATGACCAACTTTACGACAGTGTAAGTATACCATTCTAGAGTTAGTCCAATTCCTAGACCTTCATATCCATTTTCTCATGCATTTTGCAGCTATGTGTCCATATCTACCACATGTTGTGCAATTTACCCATGTGTTGTAATCCCAAACATATGAGTTATGACTCTTCTTGGTTGATAAGCAGTTTCTTGTTCTTTTGGCTTCCATACTTGCTTTTTCTTTTTCCTGCATTCAAGAGATGTGTTCCCGTGCATTTTTAAAGTAGAACATTATTTTTCCATGTAGGATTCCTTCTTTGGTTGTTTCACCTTAGATATGCATTCATGTGCTTTGTGTCCATGCTTGTTACAGTTATAACAATTACCTATGAATGTAGAAGTGCATTTAGGAATACCTTTAGCTTTTCTCCTGCAAACATTTGAAGTGTGGCCTGGTTTTCCATAGTGATTGCATGAATGCTTCTTTGTTCTTGGATTTGTGTAGACATCTTTTTTATTAGCTCGGGTTGATGATTCTCCATTCTCAGTATACCCGAGACCAGTATTGTTGTTGAGTCTTCTTTGTCCATTCAGAAAATCATCCATTCTTTTTGTACTTTCTTTATCCTTATTGATCATATCATTATGTTGTTGTTGAATCCTTACCTCATGCTTTAGTTTTTCATTTCTCTTAGTTCACCAATAGCTTCCAATTTCACATTGAGTTCTATGTTCACTTAGTTGACCTCATGACTCATAAGAACTATTTGATTTGTGATCTCATGATGATGTTCGGTAAGTCTTTGTATCTCAATTTATCTCTCTTAAATATTTTTAGTGACCTTTCTCCTATCATCAATAGCTAATGTTCTTTCTTGATAATCTTGTCTAGCATTATTCATAACATCAATCATTCTTACCATATGTGTCTCTTGACCGATTTGTAGTACCTTTACTTGTTCATTCAGATGTTGATTGATTTCATTCAGACTTGTAATGCTTCCTTCAGATGTGTCTGATGTATTGCTATATGTAGATCCTGATGACTCAAACAAATCAGGTCTCTTCTTCATGATAGTATGTTTCATTGCAGTGAGATTCCATAACTTTTCTTTCATCTAGTAGCTCTCTCATCTTGATTCTTTCTTCTTTGTATTGCTCATAGAAGATCTGTATCTACAACTTCTTATTCTCAATATTCTTATCAAGCTTATACCTTTCCATTGTATGATATTTTCTCTCAAGTGATTTAAAATTTTCTAAATAGGAGATCTAGCTCTGATGTCAATTGTTGGAATAATAGAATGGTGTGTATTGAGAGGGGAGGGGTGAATCAATACCCTTAAAACCTTTTATCAATTAACCCTTAGTAATATGTTCTTGTATTACCGATTGTAATACTTTTCTACCTTATGCATGTAATATCAAATCATAAACTTAATTGCATGTAAACATTCATGATAAGTAGTTACACATGACTCAAGAATTGGTAATGTAGAAAACCCTCTTAGAAGGCAAAAACTGCGGTGGGGAAGAAACCCACAAAGCTTCACTATCTGCAAAATGGAAGGTGTCGTTTAAGGCTACAAGTGTGATCACTTCTGATGATCTTACCATGTTAGGAGTAACATTTTAGACTGGTTAGGTCTACTTAGTTAAGATATTTAGCCACACTCTTAAGTGTGCCCTCGGTTAAGAGATTTACAATAAGACTATTAATTCCACCTTCTTAAAGGATTTCTTCTATTTGCTACAATTTTTAGAGATTAGTCAAAATTACTTGTTGACCTAATGGTATGTAATCTTGAATTGATGAATACAAATCCTTTAAGTGCACAATGTATATGTATCACCTATAGTGATTGATTAATACCTCTATTCTACTCGGTAGCCTTAAATCTTGTTCTTCATAACTGAATTCTATCTTTTGTGTCCTTCTGCATGAAACTCTCTCTCTCTCATCCATAGATTTATGTTGTGGCTACAATCATCATGTTCAGATTGATTACTACATCTATTTATACAATGTATTGACCTAATTAGGTTTCACACTTTACAATAATAATTGTATGATCAAAGGTTTAAAACTTGACCTTGATCTCCTAGTTTGCATGTTTACAATCAGTTAGACTGATTAAAACAATTACATATGCTTTACTTGTTCCTCAAGAAATGGTTTTATAGCTAAGCATAAAGCTAATTATAAAACTGAAGTGTTTTATCTGATGTGTAACTCAGATCCACATTTCTCAGAAATAAAACTGTGTCTCGGTAGACTGGTGCTTGGGTTGCTCTGCAGTCTATTCTCGGTGATGTCTCTAAACTATCTATTGGTTTACTCTGTAAACTATGCTCTTAGTTTACTCTGTAAACTGTCTGTCGATGATAGTGCATATCGGTGTTCATTGATTCGGTGTTCACTTCTACTAACATTTTCGGTGACCATTGCACTTGACTGAATGTTGTCACTCGGTGATCATGTTACCGATAGTCCAAAAAAAATTTCCTTGTACACTAATGAAAAATATTATCCTTTAGTATTATTAGTTCCTTCACCTGTGTTTGCGTTCTTGTCAACTATCAGTCCAAAAATTGTCTTCCAGATTAATGTGCTTTGTTGAACAACCCTTTCAACATCCTTCTTTAATATAGAATATACTCTCAATTTAGGAATAAACATGTTCCTATATTGTTCCATGAATTTTATTCTTTGCTTTTGTTTCAAGTCAGATATCAGTTGAGCTAATATGCCTTCTCTTATCTGTCTTCCAGTCATAATGACATACTTCCATCTCTCATCAATCATGTTGAGCAGTTCATCAGGGACAAGATTCCCAATTTCTAACAGTTTCATGTTGAATGATCCCAACATTTCTATCATTGCATCCTCTATCTTTACCTTATCATTTTTACTCAACTTTTCAAATTTAATGAATTTAAATCCTGAAAAACCTGCAGAACGTTTGATGTTTTGGAAAATCTCATCCACATTTGTTGGATGTTTATGTGTGGCCACCTTGAATTTGTTGATATCATCTGTGTCTGTCATCTCCCCATCTTCATCATCTTTTTCCAATA
This sequence comes from Thuja plicata, assembly GCA_018584345.1. NCBI lineage: Eukaryota > Viridiplantae > Streptophyta > Pinopsida > Cupressales > Cupressaceae > Thuja > Thuja plicata. Next base: position 930,728 of record MU225585.1, on the reverse strand, counting down.
TAAATATTCTTCTTGGCTTCTTCTTAGGGTGGCTCAGCTAAACCTTAGTTTGAACTTTCTTTCTTTTCCTAGAGCTCTCCCCTTCAGCTTTCTTTACTAAAATTGTATTTTGTGGCTTGGATGCTATTGCAATTGTAGATGCCCTTGTTCTCATTCTTGTTATGGAAAGAGGAGTAGGCTTCTACTCAAAACTCTTCTTTATATTTGGCTCAGCAACCATTATTTCCTTACCCTTCTTATGTGTATCCACTTCTTCATCCTCACTTTCTTTTGAATCACTGGATTAGTCCTCGCCATGACCTTGTGCGATCTGAAATGGTGCATTCTCCTCTTCTACTTGACCTAATATTTTTTCAATATTCTTAAATATCTTCTTTCTTTTTCTCTCCAAGGTTGAAGCCTTCAAGCCCATGGTTATCTTATATTTGGCTTCTTCACACCTCCCAAATATCTTAGCATTTTTTTCAATTTCTTCTGAGATTAAAGTTGTGATTGTTGCAGATGTTTCATCAATATTTACCTCATAGGGAAATGGCCTCAACCATTCTACCCTCGATACAACAGCTTGTACATATGTGAAATTAGTATCAACAAGGAAACATACATCATCATAATGTTTCTCAACTAATGATACAGGGATTCTGCTCCTTATCCTCATTTTCTTCTTGAATTCGACAAAGTAATTTTTGATAACACTGTCAAATTTTTATCCTAATTGCTAAATAAAATCATTTATCTGTAGTGTCACTGGTCGGTCTTGACTCCAGACAACATCCCCTAAGGCAGGAAAATTATTTTGAATATAGAAAAATATATATAATATCAGGGATCTGAACTTACACATTGAGTTCTTTGCTTTCCTGATTGATGATAAGTTCTCTTCCAATTGAGTCATTTGCAGCTCAGAAAGATCATATGCGTGATCCTTCTTGACTATCTTCCATGCCTGGTCAACTGCAATACAGGGAACACTATCCATCCTGCTTGACTGAAAAAATTTGTGTGTTATTACCCTTACTACAAACTTGATTTCAAGATCTGTGATTGTAGAGATTGTCATACCTTGTTTGTTCCATTTTTCCATAGTTTTTTCTTGAATCACTTCCTTACTCTAACATTGCATAGTTATTTTTCCATGCAGAATAGGGTATCTAGTAACTTGGTGGATGATTTCTTTGGTGATTTTTACTGGCTCATTCTCCAACCATAAATAGATATCATGAACTCTGCTCAAAACTATTCTGATCCATTCAACTTTGAATTTGTAAGGGAAGTATAGGGCACAAACTAACCCTTTGTAGGCAATGTGTTAGAGAATCCGCAAATAGTGGATCTGAGTTAGAGAACCTGCAAATAGTGGATCTGAGTTTTACACGTCAGATAAAGCATTGTAATTCTATTTTTAGAGTTTTAATTTGTTTTAAATCATTACATGAGGGTCAAGAAAGCATAATTTAAATGTTTTAAAGCATCCTAACAGATCTAAAACATATCTAACAAAAGATCAAGGTCAAGTTGTAAACCTTGGATCTAGAGTTAACTTGCGAAAGTGTGAATCAAGAATTGAGCTAAAATCTAGTATAAATAGATGTTAAATCAATTGTGAATTATGAATTCATTATTGTTGATAGCCATGAAGAGCATCTAAGGAGTAGAAGGCAGAATTCATGCAAAGTTTATAAACATATCACACTAGTTATCAAGAACACAAAGAGGCTACCAACGAGCAGACAAAGGTATTATTCAATCATGAAAAGATGATTACTCATACATAGGAAGCTTTATTCGATCTGTTATTAGCAATTGGAGATTGCATACATCATCAGATCAAAGACTTATGTAGTTGCATTCTAACAAGTGCATCATATCTAAAATCCTTTTGTAGAAGGTGGACTTAACCATTCTTTACAAATCTCTTAACAGAGTGCACACTTAATAGTGTTGCTAAAGTTTCAAACAAAGTAGATCTTAACAGGTCTCCACTATAATACTCCTAATAGGGTAGGTCATCAGAAGTGACCAATTGTAAGCCTTAACCGGCCCCTTTTGATCTATAGATAGTGAATTCTTGTGGGTAACAATCCCCACTGCATTTTTTACTTCCTAACAGGATTTTTCTACGATATCATATCTTGTGTCATGTGTTATCTATTTTCATGAATGTTTCTTGTATGGTTACATATTAAATAAATTATGTTATGATTGCATATACATAAAGAAAGATGAACAGTTAGATAAGATAATTTACAAACTGATGACTAAGGGTTAATGGGCTAACCAAGAAAAATTTTAGAGGTATTGATTCACCCCTCCCCTCTTAGTACATCATTCCAATATAATTCCAACAATAGCATTTTAAAAAATAGTTCCTTACATACCTTCTTTTCTTAATTGGAAGTAATGTGATCACCTGATCCATTCGATTGGGTGATCTCAGCTTCACTGGTTCCACTACTTCTCACTTCTTCTTTCCTTCTCCGTGTCTGATTCATCTGGTTCTTTATCTTATAAATAGTAGGTGTTGGTACTCTTTTCCTGTAGTCTCTTCTTGTATGACCAATCTTGTGACAACTATAACAAACCAAACTTCCATTCATCCAACTCTTGGATTTACCTCTAAAGTGTGTCCTTATACAATTTTCTCCAATATGACCATATTCACCACAATAATGATAACTATGCCTTGTATTTTAATCCCAATTGAATATGTTACCTTTCCTAGGTGCATTTCCTTTTTTATTGGATGTCCACTTAGATTTTGCATTGGATCTGCAGTATTGGGTTCTATGACCATACTTCTGGAAATTATAACAATGTCCTTAAACTCTAGGTGTAGTAGGTGTAATTTTATTCATTAACCTCCATTCATGTGCCTGATGTCCATGCTTCTAACAGTTAAAGCAATATCCATTGAATTTAGGCTTAGGATTGGACTTACCATTCTTGCTTCTGCAAATGTTTGTTATGTGTCCTGGTTTCCCACAATGATTACATGTAGGTTTTTTCTTCTTTTCATTTGCATTCCTCTTTTCTCCACTCTTTGATGATTCTCCTTCTTCAGTAGATGATAGGTGCTCGGTATGGCCTAGTCCAGAGGTGTCATTGAATCTTCTTGGTGATCTCATCATTTCCTCAAAATATCTCACGGCTTCATTAGATTTGTTCATCCTCTCAATGAATTCCCTTTCAAATATTAACTTATTTTTTAATTGATTGTTCTCTGATCTTAGATTTATAATTTCAATGTATTTCTTGTTTGCCTCTTGATTTTCAAATAACAATTGGTTTACCATGTCCAACCGATTGTTTGTGAGCTTCTGCACATCTCATGTCCTTTCATCAAGTCTAATATCCATTTGTCTCTTATCTCCTTCTCCCATTATCTTGTCTTCCTCAGATTTATTTTTTTGATCAATCACCTCACATAGTGTTACTGATTGTGTTTCCTATTCTCTCTTTAGACTTATGACTCATTCATTCAGTGTGTTGTTTTTCTCCAATAGATCTACAATTGCTGCATTACTTTCTTCAGAATTTCCATTATCAAATATACCTTCAGTGTATTCTTCTTGATATTGAGTATCATTCAGTTGAGTTGCCAATTCTTTCCTTCTCTTTAATGATTTCTTCAATTCTTCTCTTGTTGTCTCAAGCTGGTGCAGTGCAAGTTGGATGTCAATCTTCTGATTCTCTATGATATTTCTCAACTTATAAGTTACCTCCATCTCCAAGATCTTAACTCTTAAGAGGTTAGACTTCTTCTAAGAGAACAATGCTATGATACCAATTGTTGGAATTCTTATTTGGGAAAGAAAGATATTGAGAGGGGGGTGAATCAGGATCTATAAAAATTTTACTCTTTTGAAACAAACATATTCAACATGTATATCATGAATCCCATAAACATTAATCTCAATACTATAATATATCTAACTGCTAATCACATCCATGATAACAATATGATAAACACATAACACAAATATTTGGTAACCCTTGAAAGGTAAAACTAGGGTGGGGACGACACCCACAAATCTTCACTACTACAGTAATAAAGTGTGCATGTTAGGGCTATAAAGTTTTTATCACTTCTAATGATCTACCCTATGAGGGGTCTGCCATGTTAAGAGCTTATAGATTTATTCAATCTACCTTGATTAAAGGATTTAAACTTACAACTAAGTAAGCACTTTGTTAGGAGATTTACAAAGGTCTGTTAGAACCACTTTGTTAAGATATTTAACCTGACTGACTTGCTGGAATGTATCAGTACCTGATCCTTTGGTTTGTACTTCAAATAATGATAATGGATCTCCTCTTTCCAACTCTTATCTTATCTAAAAATCTGACATAACTCTTATTTTTTCCTTCACTTTTCTTCTTGGTCACTCTACCTAATCTATGCTTCTAATATACAAAACTCTTCTTCTTCCACATACACACACGATCTCTTCTCTGATATCTCCACTTGTATGATTAGGGTTTTGAAAATTTCCTTATATAGATAATTGATGAATCTTCCAGATCAAGACCAATGATCTAGATTCATCACTTTGATGAACTATAACGGATTGAATGTTTGAAGATGTTAAGTTGATGATCACCGAGCTGCAAAAAGTAAATGCAAGACATTAAATCAGTTAATGTATTATATTTTTATTGATGTCAACTTGATATAATCTGATTGGTCATATAAATAAATTCATAGACTTCAATAAACTAAAGAGATAAATTTTATGTTATCGGTAAACATGAAAATCTAGTGTACACTGAGTGACAGTAAACACTGACAGACAGTGCACACCGACGGATAGAGAACCCCGAGTAGTCACAGTGTATACCGAGCACCGCAACCCTAAGAATAACTGAAATGAACCCCGAGAAAATTCACAATGTTGATCGACGAACAGTATTGATGCCCAAGGATAGCTAGAGTCAATGATTGATCAAACTAAGAGTTGATCACCAATCAAAACTGGAGTTAGGAAATGAAAAAATACTTAGCTGGGAGGAGCTAAATATAGATTTAACTGATTGATTACTTTTTTTTCATCGATCAGATAAACTAAGGATAAGAAGGAGATTTAAAGCACAAAAAACAAGGAGAGATTTGTGGAATAAATCTAAAGCTATGCTTTAAAGATTAAAGCAATACATGGCGAGATTTGCGGATCAAGAAATTTATCTACGTCAAGAACAAGAAGGACAGTAAATGATGCAATCATGTCTATATAAAGAGACAAGTAATTAATTATGAATAAGAGGAATGTTGAGTATAATTCTAGTGAAGATAGAAGTCTTCATGCAGATCTGATCATACAAGCTGAAGAACAGAGCCAAGAATTCTGCAGACACCAAGCAACATAGAAGCAACAGCATTCACTGAGCAGAAAGAATGAGGGGAGAAAATGAATTGAAGAGCATATTGATCAGAAGAGGTATTATGGACTTACAATAGATTTAAACATCTACAAGATTAAGTTGTATTTATGAACAGATCATTCATTGTTTCAATTTAACCATTGATTTAGAAAATCTCTTAACCGAGTGGGATTTAACCATCCTTATTATATTGAGATACATCCTAAGGAGTATCAAAAGGTTTTCATGTTGACAACATAGTGAATGTTAGGTCAAGTGATAAACTATTAGTTTTAAATCCTCTAACAAGGTCACACTTAATAGTGTGTTTGTAACCTTTAACAAGGTTGTCTCTTCACCGAGCTCACTTCAAAAGAGTGAAATTTTTTGGTTACCGGTCCCAACTATTTTTTCCCTTAATAGGGTTTCCACATTAAAAATTTGTGTGTCAAATGTGTATATGGTTCATTTCTTTGATGTTTTCCTTTACACATTACTAAAACATTATTGATTGGTAAACACTAAGTTTATTTACTGATATTTGATAAAGGCTAGGAAAAGATAAACTTCTATTCGGTAAAGCTTAAGAAAAGGATAAATAGCATATTCATCGATCAGTATATATTTGATATATTTGATAAAGGCATACATCTTGAAGGATTGAAGATAACTAGAGGTTTTATATATGTGGTATAAAGTTTTGGTTGAATTATTGGATTATTTTTTTAGGCCACTGATTCACCCACCCCCCCTCTCAGTTATTCTAGCAATTGGTATCAGAGCTTGTATGCTTGGAAGAGAGTTTAAAGACTCAAGATAAATATCACAAGATGAGAAAAAGGGATGTGCCTAAGTTGAACAAGGATAAATTTGCATCATGGAAAAGCGGGATAAGACTCAACCTCTCAGGTATTGGAAATGATGTCACATAGTACTTGGATACTGAATTTTTGTTACCTACTGGACCTCCAACAGTTGATCAATTGAGAGAGAAACATGAACACAACTCTATGATGATAGAACTTGCTTCCTCACTCTCCAATGTTGAATTTGAAGATGTCAAATCATGCACCACTGCAAAGAAAATGTGGGACAAACTCAAGCTAGTACATCGAGGAGATAAAAATGTACTAAGGGCTAACGCTGAAAGTCTAAGAGGAAAGTTTGATGACCTAAGAATAAAAGAAGGAGAAAAAATAACTTAGTACAGTAGCAGAATCAAAGAATTTGTTAATTTTATCTGAGGAGTAGGAGGTGTACTTGAAAAAGAAATAGTGGTAAGTAAAATTCTCAGAACCTTACTACATGTTTATGCTATTAGAGTATCTGCAATACAAGAAATGAGAGCAGTAGAAAATAACAATGTTACTCTAGATAGTTTGATTGGTATACTTATTTCATTTGAGATGAATAACTTTGACAACAGTGTCTTACCAACTATTGAGTCTACATTCAAATCCTCTCTAAAAATAAGTAAATCAAGTCATAAACACACTATGAGAAATGATAGTGAAAGTGATAGTGATGAAAAAGAACTTGATGGAATTAAAGAACTTATTGCTAGAAGATTTCAAAGATGCAAAGGTAGATACAAAGGTAAGTTACCATTGGTATGTTTTAATTGCAAAGAGATTGGACACTTTTCTCCTAGATGCTCTAACAAGAGAAAAGATGAAAGAAATAATGATAGATCTTATGAAAAGAAGTTTGACAGAGATGATGACGAAGACTACTGAAGCAATCAAAAATCTGATAGAAGAGATAACCAAGACTACAAGGACAAAGGAAAGAAGGCTTGTTACCTGGCCGAGAACAAAGCTAAAAATACTAACATCAAATCTGATGAAGATATTGAGGTATTACTTTTTGCTATGAAGGATGATTCAGACGAAGAAGAAAGGTATGTTGAAACTGCACTCATATCTAAGGTTAGTAAAAATTATGTCTAGATTATTGATAGTGGTTGTACTCACCACATGACTAGAGATAAGGAAAAGTTTGAAACTTTTGAATATTATAATGGTGGATCAGTAAGAATGGGTAATGACTCACCTTGTCCAGTTGAAGGTAAAGGAACCATCATGTTGAATAATATGATCAGATGTGAAAATGCATATTGGGAGAAAGGACTTAACTATAATCTATTGAGTGTTTCACAACTGAATAACACAGGACACCGAGTTGCATTTGAGAGTAAAAAGGCAAAGATCTACAATGAATTAGGAAGGTTGATCAGTACTGGTGAACAAAGAAAAGGTAACCTATTCTATATTGATGATATTAAGACCACTTGTTTATTGGCTAAAAATGAAGACATCTAGTTGTGGCATAAAATGTTATGTCATGTGGATTTTGACAGCATGGTTAGGATAAGCAAAAAGAGAAAGGTAAGAGGCTTACCAAGCATGTCAAAACTTGACCATGTCATGTGTAAGAATTGTCCAAAAGGTAAAATGACAGTCTAGTTTCAAGAGAAAAACCTACAAATCTAATGTTGTTCTAGAATTAGTACATACTGACTTATGTGGGCCAATGAGAATAAAGAGCTATTATAGTGATAGATACTTCATTCTCTTTGTTGATGATTATTCTAGAATGATGACTGTTATGTTCTTAAAAGAGAAATCAAAAGCATTTAAGATGTTTAAATGGTATAAAGCTATAGTTGAAAAATAAAGTGGAAAGGAACTAAAATGTCTAAGATCAGATAGAGGAGGAGAATTTATTTCTGATGAATTCACTAACTTTTGTAATGAGCATGGAATTACAAGATAGGTTTCTGCACCAAGAACACCACAATAGAATGGGATTGCTGAGAGAAGGAATAGATCAATCATTGATTGTGCCAGAATACTGATGATTAAGAAAGGCATCACACAAACATTCTAGAGAGAATTTGTAAGTACTATTGTCTATACATTAAATCGAGTTCAATTGAAGAAAGATACCAATAAGACACGTTATGAGTGATGGTATGGATACACACCTAATGTAAGTTACTTTAGAAGTTTTGGAAGTCAATGTTATATTTTGAAAGATGATAGAAATGGGAAGCTTGACTCCAAAAGTGATGAAGGAATATTTCTAGGTTATTCTACCAAGAGCAAGGCTTATAAATGTCTTAACAAATCCTCTAACAAAATCATTGAAAGTGCAAATGTCAAAGTAGATGAATTTGCCGAGAAAAATAAAGAGGAAAGTAGAAAGGAATCAGAAGACTACAACAAATTTTTCTACAGTGAAGAACCTGACACTTTGCCTGAGCAACAGTGTATCGCTACTGAGCAATAGAACAATGCACCCAAGCATCAAGCTGCAAACACCATAAATAAGAAATTGCTCACAATGATGAACCGAGCGATGACGATCAAAATGAAGGTCAAGATGATGATCAGAATGATGAACAGAGATATGAACCGGTACTTTCCAAGTATGTCAGAAGACACCATCCACAAAACCATATCATAGGAGACAAAAAGGTTGGAATGAGAACAAGAAGTAAGTCGCTGAACACTAGATGTTTAATTTGTGATTTTGAGCCTAAATCTATCAATACTGCACTTGAGAATCAAGAATGGGTTATTGCTATGAATGAAGAGATTAAATAGATTGAAAAGAACAAAACATGGATAATACTACCTAGACTAAATGACAAAAATTTCATTGGTACCAACAAGATATTCAGAAACAAACTGAATGAGAATGGAGAAGTCACAAGGAACAAAGCAAGATTAGTATGCAAAGGGTATGCACAAGAAGAAGGTATTGAATATAAAGAAACCTTTGCACCCATTTCTAGGCTAGAAGGATTAATAATTCTACTTGCTTATGCTGCCTACAAAGGTTTCAAAGTATACCAAATGGATGTAAAATCTGCATTTATGAATGGAATACTAGAAGAAGAGGTATACATTGAACAACCTGAAGGTTTTGTTGATCCTAACAAGAGGAACATGGTTTGTAGACTACACAAAGCCTTGTATGGATTGAAACAAGCACCGAGAGCATGGTATGAAAGACTTCACTCTTATCTCATAAGTATTGGATTTGTAAGAACAAGTGATAACAGTAATCTATATTTGAAAGAAGATAATGATGATAACATTCTGATTGTTGAGATATTTGTTGATGATATCATATTTGGAGGTAATGATATGCTATGCAAATCATTTGCTGATGAAATGAGCAAAGAGTTTGAGATGTCAATGTTTGGAGAGAGATCAAATTTTGTATTGGTCTACAGATTCTACAACAGGATGAAGGCATCTACATCACACAACCCAAATACATCAAAGAGGTTCTGAAGATATTCAAAATGGAGGACTCCAAACCAGTTGGAACACATATGGAAACCGGATGCAAATTGACAAAGGAAGACAATTCAACTGAGGTAAATCAGACCCTATATAGATCTATGATTGGAAAACTAATGTATGTTGTACATACTAGACCAGATATAGCACATGCAGTTGGACTAGTTGCAATATTCTCTACTAATCCCAAGGAATCACACATGACTGTTGTTAAAAGAATTATGAGATATCTAAAGAATATTGAAGACTGTAGTCTGTGGTATAATAAAGAAGGCAAATTTAAGCTACAAGTCTATACAGATGTTGATTGGGATGGAAACATAGATGATAGAAAGAGCACAACAGGAGGAGAATTATTTATAGGTGACAGGCTTATCACATGGATAAGCAAAAAGCAAGGATGCATTTCTTAATCCACTGCACAAGAAGAATACGTGGTTGTTGCTGCAAATTGCTCCAACATTGCTTGGATCAAGCAATTACTGAAAGGTATGAACATAAAAAAATTTGATCCAGTAATTATCTATCGTGATAATACAAGTGCTATAAATATTTTAGAGAACCCTATGATGCATGTTAAGACAAAGCACATTGCTATCAAGTATCATTACTTAAGAGAACAAGTACAAGAGAAAGAGGTGATACTTGAATATGTACAATGCAAAGAATAGTTAGTAGACATATTCATAAAGCCATTGCCAAAAGATACATTTGAGTACCTGAGGAAGAGACTAGGGGTCTGACCCTTGTCTACTGGTCACTAAGCTAACTAGGAGGCTGCATCAGCCTATACATTATCAGAAGATCATGCATGTTGATGCAAGAAAAGATATGGACTGCAATGATCTATCAGTACATAGAAAGGTACTTATCTAAACCAAACACCAGAGAAATTGTTGGCTACTACAGAGCTGTATTGTTGATGGACAGGAGAGAGATATATTTTTGTTTGGCATTTCTTTCAAAGGGAAAGAATATATCCATATGATATATCTATCATGATCATGATCATCCAAAGGAAGAGAAGAAAAATATCCATCATGGAGAGGAACAGTCAAAGGGAGAGAAAGATTCAAAGAAACAACCATCCATCTGAGGGAGATAATTGGAGAAAAGTTAACACTGCATATCTATCCAGAAAAGGGAGAAGAGATTCTACAACAAAGGGAGAGACAGAATCAGAATTTGCTACATTTATCTAGTGAAGGGAATAAAGAATGAAGTGAGTACTCTGCAAGAACCAAATCTAAGCTAGAAGAGCTTACCGAGAGTCAAATATTTGTATTAGTTATAGAACAATAAGTTTGGTATGATATTGCATGATTTACATTAAATATTTCATATTGTTTTGGTACAAGTATGTTGCCATCAACACCAAAGGGAGATATTGATGAACTATAACTTATTTAATGTTTGAACATGTTAAGTTGATGATCACCAAGCTGCAGAAAGTAAATTCAAGACATTAAATCAGTTAATGTATTGTATTTTCATTGATGTCAACTTGATATAATCTGATTGGTCATATAAATAATGTCATAGACTTCAAGAAACTAAAGAGATAAAGTTTATGTTATCGATAAACATGAAAATCCAATGTACACCGAGTGATAGTAAACACCGACAGACAGTGCACACCAACGGATAGAGAACTCCGAGCAGTCATAGTGTATACCGAGAATGGAAACCCTGAGCATAACTGAAGTGAACCCCGATAAAATTTATGGTGTTGACCGACAGACAGTATTGATGCCCGAGGACAATTGGAGTCAATGACCGAGCAAACTAAGAGTTGATCACTGATCAAAACTAGAGTTAGGAAATAACAAAATACTTAGCTTGCAGGAGCTAAACATAGAGCTAACTAGTTGATTACTTTGTTTTCATCAATCAAATAAACTAAGGATAAGAAGGAGATTTAAAGCACAGAAAACAAGGAGATATTTTTGGAATAAATCTAAATCTATGCTTTAAAGATTAAAGCAATGCATGGCGAGATTTGCGGATCAAGAAAGCTATCTACATCAAGAACAACAAGGACAGTAAATGGTGTAATCATGTCTATATAAAGAGACAAGTAATTCATTGTGAATAAGAGGAATGATGAGTATAATTCTGGTGAAGATAGAAGTCTTCATGCAGATTCGATCATATAGGCTGAAGAACAAATCCAAGAATTATGTAGACATCGAGCAACAGAGAAGCAACAACATTCACCGAGCAGAAAGAACAAGGAGGGGGAGAAAAGGAATTGAAGAGCATATTGATCAAAAGAGGTATTATGGACTTACAATAGATCTGAACATCTACAAGATTAAGTTGTATTTATAAATAGATCATTCATTGTTTTAGTTTAACCATTGATTCAGAAAATCTCTTAACTGAGTGGGATTTGACCATCCTTATTTTATTGAGATACAACCTAAGGAGTATCAAAAGGTTTTTGTGTTGACAGCATAGTGAATGCTAGGTCAAGTGATAAACTATTAGTTTTAAATCCTCTAACAAGGTCGCACTTAATAGTGTATTTGTAACCTTTAACAGGGTTGGCTCTTCACCGAGCTCACTTCAGAAGAGTGAAAATTTTGGGTTACCGGTCCCAAGTGGTTTTTCCCTTAACAGGGTTTCCACGTTAAAAATCCATATGTCAAATGTGTATATGGTTCATTTCTTTGATGTTTTTCTTTATACATTACTAAATAAGGATTGATCGGTAAACACTAAGCTTATTTACTGATATTCGGTAAAGGCTAGGGAAACATAAACTGCTATTCGGTAAAGCTTAAGAAAAGGATAAATAGTATATTCACTGAGTAGTATATATTTGATATATTTGATAAACGCATAAACCTTGTAGGACTGAAGATAACTAGAGGTTTTATATATGTTGTATAAAGTTTTGGTTGAATTAGTTTTTGAGGCCACTGATTCACCCCCCCCCCCCCTCTCAATTATTCTAACACACTTNCACTGATTCCCCCCCCCCCCCCCTCTCAATTATTCTAACACACTTTTTCCTCTTAAGCATTCCTATTTTTTGATTGGTTACATTGCTTGGATAGGGATTAATGATCTCAGTCATAGCGTGTAATTAACTCCTTAAGTGTCTTAATGATCATTAAATCATGCATATAAGTTATCCCAATGGTTTACCTAAGTTTTTGTGTCATTCCAAATACATATACCAAAATTGGCTTACTCGGCATATGAAATCTCTGGTGCTTGGTCAAAACTGTTATCCATATGTTGTCACTCAGCACTAATTGTTCTATGCAACTCAACATTTATTATGCTCGGTAACTACTGACTAATGTGTGACCGTTGACTTGCCTGGTAGTAACTACTTCTCGGTCCATGCATGATATTTACACAAGTCAAATACATCGCTCAGCCTTATTAGGATGGCTCGGTCACAGTAATGACCAACCATCCTACCTTAATAATGACTAGAAGTGTGTGACACCAATAGACAACATAACTTGGAGAAAAACATCACCTTCCTATGTTACCATTCCTGATCACTGATCACTTTGAACTTTAATTTCTCACAATTTTCAGGAATTTCACTTCTGTTTAAACCCGTGACTTCACAACCCCTTGCTCTCTAGCTTGCGGCTTCATCTAACTGACCATTATCCAACCTCATGACCTCACGACAATATGTTTTTGATATATCACAACTTGACTTCTTAAATTCATGCTAACCTCATGATTTCATGACAAACTATCACTTTCTAGATCATGGCTTGAACTCCTAACATTTTGCTAACCTTGCAATAATTAACATTGCTAGTTCCTGGCTTCTTTGCCTGACTGCATGTAAACCTCGCGAGCTCTTGACAAACTGTCACTCACTAGATCACAACTTAACTTCTTAACTTCCATGCAACCTCGTGACTAACACTGAGCACATCTTCGTAGCATTTTCCACTAACTGCTTGGGCAACCCCGTCAAGTCACGACTAACATTAAATGTCTCTTGTCGCCAAGTCTCAACACTTTCTATTAACTTCCAACTTGACTTGTGACCTCATGACAACCTACTAGGGCTTGGTGATTTGTCGTCGACCCCCATGTGTCTTTCCACATCATCCTCAAATTTGCCAGCGCGGGCCAACAAAATATTCCTAGCTGTCTGTCCACGTCACCTTGTGCATACCTCTGCACGCATGAGTGAACCAAAAGTGTTTTCTTACCAAAATCATTTTCTTTTGGTTACTAGCTAAGTGAGAGCCCACATATAAGAATATTGAAGACAACTCAATAGGGCTAATGTGGGATAAATCCCTTCTATGGATTCTTACTTTTTTGTAATGATTTTACTTGTAGGTGATTGCACTCTCAGCTTTGATCTTTTGATGAACCAAGAATATTTCACTACCTGTATGATTGATTTTCCCTGATATCATATGAAAGTGAGATCCATTTAGCCTCTCGAACCAAACTGGAAGGTTTCACTACAAAACATAATGTCCCTTCAACATTTATAACTTTATCTTCAACTGCTCCAAGCTAATATCCATTATGAACTGAAAGGTTTAATGACATGGTGTCATGTCCCTTCGACAATTTAAAAACTTTGTCCTTCAGTCTTCAATGAATGAACCTATACCTTAGTCAATTGTAGAATTCATTTGCTCAGCCTATTTTGAGTTGTAGGCAAAAAAATAGGTAACACTAATATAAATAAGTCACTTTAATTTTTGGCATGGTAATTGTGTTTGTGGTACAAAATTCCAAGGTTGTGTGGACTAGGAACGGCCATGATGCCCTAACATTGAATTAATATGGAAGACATAAATGACTAAAATTTGAAGCAATGATAAAGAAAGGGGAGAAGGAAAGGAATAGCATGTGAAGTGACGAGAAAGGGAGGGAAGATAATTAGTTGTGAGGGAAGCTGAGAAAGAAATGAGAAAAAGGGAAATGGCAAAGGGTGTGAAACGATAGCAATGGTACGATTTGAGACAAAAGAAAGGATGGGAGTGGACAATCAATAGTAAGTGGTGGTATTGTATCTTATTGTATTTAACATTATTTTTCAAGGCAGTCTTAAATTTTGCTACTAATATAGCTGAGGTTAATGGTTTTCTATTTATTTATATTATTTTTAATTTCTTCTAATGAATTTTCATATTTAATATAAATATTATGTTGCATAGGCATCATGCTAACAAAGTTAAATAATAGAATTTCAGGGAGAAATAGTCTTGCAGCTTTCGAAAATCAAATCTGCAAAGCGCTGGAAGAAAACTTCCTAGCTTCAATTACTAATTTTAGAATATAAGAAAACTATTGAGAATGGTGACTGGCAGTTCAATATTAACACCCACAAGTCCAAATCTCAAAGAGAAATGGCTACCTGGACTTCTCCCCCTGACGAGTGGGTCAAAGCCAATTTCAATGGGGCTACTAAAGGCAACCCAGGTAAGGATGGTGGAGGTGGTATTATTAGAGATAGAAATGGAATGTGCATGGATGTCATAGCGGCTCCGCTGGAAACTCAATCTAATCATAGGGCCAAAGCCATGGCGGCCCTCAATGTCATCCTGCTGGCAGAAGAGCTGAACTGTACGAAATTTTGGCTGGAGGGAGATTCTCTCAATATCATCAGTAACATTAAAGCCATTAGCAAGGCTTCATGGACTATAGAGCATATTATTAATAAAATTAAGGAGAAGGCTTCGAATTTCATAGCCTTTCATGTCACCCACAACTTCTGAGAAACCAACCAAGTGGCAGATGGACTTGCTAACATTGGTGTCAAAAATGACATCGCGTGCAAGTGGCTCGGTACTACCAAGATCAATGATGATATCAATTTATTACTCAATCATGATAGGATTAACCATAAGGCGGGCATCATTAATGACATTAATCATACCTATTAATGGGAAAGGGAATTGGGATATGGTGATTACGAATTGCCATGTGAAGTGTCATAATAATCCTGACCTTAAGTCATCGTATTCTCTAAGAGATATCAAAAGAAAGATTGGTATCTTGCATCTGTATACAGAGCTAAAATTTGCTAAGGATTTGAAGAAAACCAATGTGCAAAACAACAAGAAGGGGAATGAAAAAATGGGAGGAGACCTAAAAAGGGAAGAACCCAAATTCTGCAAATGGGGGAATGAGAAGGAGGTCTGGAGAGAGCTAAAAAAGGGGAAAGTGGACAAATACCTAAAATGTCTCCATGGAAACAATAAGGAGATAACTAAGGCGTTTGCAAATGGTTGGGAGAACAGGAAAGTAAACATTCTGGGTAGATCTTTTACCCTCTCACTTGACCATCTTGCGGAAATTATTGGTCTCCCTTTGGAGGGAGCGTAGTTCTCGAAAGACAAAAAGGAGAGAAACAAAGCTTACAAGACCTTTCCAAAGATGGATGAGGAGTGGGCCATTCTTGTGAAAGGTAACCTAGATTATGTCAATCTGTCAAACATAAAGCGTATCTGGGCTTTCATAATTAGAGCGATCATGGAATACTTCACCCTCGAAAGCAGGTATTCCAAGGTTTATAACTATCATTTTGCTCTTGTAAATCACTTCAGACACAACATTAAGGTTTCCTTCCCTTACTATTTGTTAATCTTTCTCAATCAGAGCATTGTAGATCATAGGGTTAAACCTTCCCCTGTCTTGCATGAGGGGTTAATTATTTTGATTGCGGATTATGTCAAAATGAACATTCCCGAGCCTATCTCGAAGAAGACTGGCGATGTTAAGCGCAAGAGTACTGGCATTTCCCCTGGAAAGAATATCAACAAATCCAACAAAAAAGCCCGCAAGGGCCCTGTTGTTGCTGATATCACTCTATCAATCTATGACGACATAGAAGCAATGAAAATGGATGATGATGACCAGGACTATGACTCCTCCGAGGATGAGGGCTTTATGGGGGAACAGAGCAACAGAGAGGAGGTAGATAAGGATAATACCACCATCACCGAGGAAATTGATGAGAAAAAGGACAAAGAGGATAACTAGGAAGAGACCCTTGATGAGATTCAGGAAAAGATTGACAACCTGGTGGATAATTACACTGATGACGAGCTGGAAGATAGTGAGGAGTACAACAACATAAAAGAGGAAACCCTTGATAACAGAACTGATCTGGAGACTGATCTTCAAGGGAAAAACCATCTGGATAAAGGCAAGAATAGGAATAAAGAGGAGAAATTAGTAGTGAATGAGGAAGCTGAGAAGGAAAGTGATAAAATATGCATTGACCTTGAGGAGGATACCCAGAAAGACAACAACAAAATCCCAACTCCGCCCGAGAGCCTGAAGGCTGATAAAAAGGAGAACAACAATCAGAACCAGAGGAGTATAGAAGAAGAGTTGTGGGAAAAAGACTTCAAAGTGAAAAGATAATTTAACATCACTCACCTCCAAGCAGCTAGGAACAAGGCTATGTATGGTTTCAACATCGACAAATAGATTCATGATGACATCAAGGAAATGCAGACCAACATTAAGAATATTGAAGACAGAAACTCTCTGCTGGAAGAAATAGTGGACAAGATGAGAAATGATGTGGTCATCTATCAACAAGGGAAGGATGTTTTTGAAAAGGTAAAAAATAATAATACTACTCTGGAAGAAAAGCTTAGTGCAATGATTGACAACAAAATGAAAAAGATTACAGAAAAAACAAACAACAATAATATCATGCTCAGGAAGCTGAAAAATATTATAAAAGCAGGAATGCAATCGTCTGTTGATAATTTGAAAGCACTTCATGCCCTGCTAGAAGGGAACTACAATGAAAAAGTTAAACAGGAAGAAGAGGGCAATCAGGAGACTCCTACTTCAGGCCCAGGGACCAGAACCAGATCTGCTACCAAAAAGATGACTGAGGTCCAAAGCAAAGACATAACCAATCTGAAGGTCTCGAATCAAAGTATGGAATCTCAGATGGAAGAGATTCAAACATTGGAAAGCCAGATGGATGATGCTAAGAAGTGATTCGGCTTTGTTGGTCTGTTACTTTTGCTAGGAGGTTCACCGTTCCTGTTTTGCTGGAAGATTTTTGTTGTTGCATTGTGATGCTTATTGTTTTTAAGTGCTCTTAACTTTGTAATCAAGGGTTGTGCCCTTTTTTGGTTCTTTGTCTACTGTTGGGATAGATTGTTGTTTTGTTGGTCCTAATTGCATATCTTTTCTCTCATTGTTAAAGGGTTTCGAGGCCCCTTCAAAACCTGTTGTTACCTTAATCAAAAATAAAGTGATTGAGTATTGTTATGAATAATAGAGCTATAAATTGATTTTTATATTAAAAAAGAAGTGAAAGCATGAACTTATAATTTCAGTTATTAATGAAGATGATATTGATGATTTAAGTCTATAATTGTACAAGTTTTTATGAACACGTTTTAGAAACAAATTTATTAATTATGCTAAATTTTCAATATGTGTTACACATTTTTTAGTCAATTGAAATTGATCCATGTATAATTAATAATTATTCACTCTAAAACAAATGGCTCAATAAGTAGTCACTATATATATATATATATAAATAAATACTTAAGAAGTAAAATTGTTTGGAGGTTAATCAAAACCACTTAACCACTTAACATTATACTCTATTTAAAAAACCTCCAACAAAATTTGTTCCTCATAAACTATTATTGTAAAAACTCCATTTAATTTTAAAATGCATCACATTTTATAATATTATTTACAATCTTCAAAAGTAAACCACAAATCACACATAATATTGCATTCACTTGTACACAATTAGTTAATTAGCTAAAATATAATAATTACTAAGTGGCACTTGTTTTTTTTCCATATTTATAAAAACCTAATAAGAGCATAATAAAAAATTATAATTAGAGTGCAAACCAGTATCTTGAATACAAACTACAATATTGTTTTAAAATGGATTTTTTTGATATTTAAATTATATGTAAAGGTTTTACAGTACCATCATATGATATTAGTGATGAATGCACCAAAAACAATAGGTAAGCACACATTTTTATGTTTGGGGTGTGGAAGAAACAGCCCCACAAAAAAAAAGTCAGAAAATAGTTCCAAACTCAGACAACACTTGTCTGATCTTGTGCTGCCCATATTCAAACAATACAAAGGGTAGAAACAAAAAGATAGACATCAACTGCTTTTATCGAAGCTGCCAAATCTGTCATCAAAAGCAAAGCAGATCATGAACTGTCAATTTTGTAAATTGAGAAATATCTTTGTAACAGATAACATGAATTATAGTACTTGTAACCCCAAACATAGTTCAGGCTCTGGATACTGATTTGGTTCTCTCAAGTTTACTTCACTTTGCTGCAGACGATGAACAGGAGTTGTGGGGAGGAAATTAAAATGATTCTGCTCATCTTGCCCAAATGCCTTTTTCAATGCCGGCCCTTCATGAAAATTATGTACCTGAAAATACCCAAAGGTTGAATATTATTAAGGACTTTTTAGACATCCTAATAAATTTGAAATGACTAGAAAAAGTTGAATATTTATTATACCAACCATGTTTTCCAGATGGGCCACTCTTTCTCGCAGAACTTCACTCTATATAAGGGTCAAGAGAAATGCAGTTAGACAGTAACAATTCGTACAGAAAATAATTCATAATCTACAGATAAATTTTAAATCTTACCTCTCTTTCAACTTCTTGAATCTGAAATATTCACAACACCAGAGAGAATTAGAAAAACTATAGTTACTTTTTACCCACTTTAATTTAGGGCAGCTCTCAAAATATTAGACTAAAATCTTACCTTCCTTAGACTGTGCTCCTCTTGTTGAATAAGCTGATCCGTGATTTCGTGCTTTGATATGAACAACCAGAGAAAAGAGTCATGAAATGGGTTAGCTAATTTTATAAAAATTATTTGACCCTCATAGAAAAAGCTATTATTCCACTAAAAAGGCCGCCAACTAAATTGCAAACTATCTTCAGTGTCTCCACAGAGCCAAGAGTTTCAGCAGTACTCACTTTCCTTGATCTGACCCTAGATATTGAATTACTGAGTTCATCTTCAAGATCGTCCAGATCCTTCAGTGGAAGTTGGGTGAGATTCTCCCCCATGAAATGCCTGTTAATCCATAAGTATTTTGTATCTATTACGGTATATTTAGTGTTTAAAAACATCAGTTTTTACAATCTATAATATTTCTTGTTGTTTTTTCTTAATTTGATTGTGTTTGTTTTTATACATTAATGTTTTAAATCACATTATGTGATCTATTATTAGAATATTAGAAAGTTGAAAGAAATAAAAAATCTAAAAATAACAAGAAATACTGTGATCTCTCATCAGAAAATTAAAGAGCTCAAAGAAATAAAGAATCTAACAAAAAAACTTAGTACTTGTGAAACAATTATATTAAATAAAATAATAAATACCTTAGAGCATCATGAAGCCTCTTATTCTCAGCTTGTAAACGCTTAAAAAGAAGGGAATTTTTCTGCATATTTGCTCCATCATGTTAAAATATGACTCCGCCAATCTTGACTACACAATGCCCTTTTTATATCTTTTTATATCTTATTTTTGAACGAACTATTAAGGAAAGAAATGAGAAAACTATTAAGATGTACAAAACGAACTCAAACTTAGATTTGTTCTTACTGGGTCTCCATGAAATCTCCCTGACACCAAATGGTATCTCTCTATGATTCGATTTAGTCTGTTAAAATTGCAAAATCGTTTAAATCTAAAATGAATTAACAACAATATATTTGCAGACATCAAATTGAATGCAAAACAATGATTGCATAATAAGGAAAAAAAAGAACAAAAACAACATAGATTCTAAACTATAGTTAGATGGATATATGCACACAAACATTTATGCTGATTAAAATATATTACTTTGAAGATTCAGGGTGTGTGAATAGCTTTCCATTGTTGGAGAATATAAGAAGACCAACATCAGCAGAACATAAAATGGAAAGCTCTTGAGCTTTCTTGAAAAGGCCAACTCTCCTCTTGGAGAAGGTGACCTGCCTATTTGATGGATTTTCGATTTTTTTAATCTGAATCTTTGCTCTGCCCATTTTGTTGCTCTGAAGAAGGCAGGCTAAGACTATTGCCAAATACAACATAAACAGCAATGTCTATGCAGAACTTCAGTCTTAGGGTTCCTTAAATGGACGAAGAAAGCTCCATCGAATATTGTGCTACAATTTTGGAGGTGTCCAATGTTATTAGAAAGGAGTACAATGAGCATTCTTCCACCGTGTGTACTCTGTTCTTTATCCATTCCATATTTCGACAGGTGTTTGGTACTATATCACAAGGTACAAGTTGGACATTAAACCATTCCTTATACCCTGACTAGATGTAAATGCAACAGTCTCACGCGTCCTCAAAGATAGGTATGTATTGGAAATATTAAGTAATACTTTTTAACAAATTTTCCATCTTAATTAAAGTATTTTGGCAGCTTATTTTCTGATGATAAGTAGGAGATTCTAATATTCAAATAATCAGATAGCTTCTTTTCTATTATTGATTCTAAGAATGCTATGTAACAGAGTTGAGGTTGTTAATATTATTTAGTTAGCGGGAGAGGATTTGGTGGTAGTTGAGCACAATTCAATACTTGTTGATTTAATGTATAATATTATTATTCAAATCAAGAAGTTTTAGTGTATCAACAAATATGATTTTAAAAATATATTATTATTTCTTAAGAATGTTTAATTAGATATAAGTACATCTAACCATCTAAAGTTCTTAGCACTACAATTTTTTTTTTTGAGACTCATGTAAAATAATCCTAACCTTTTCAAATTAGTAACAAACTTCACCTAATATACTATATTAAGCATTGTTACAAGCAACCTTTTTTCATTAAAAAATACACATTTATTTAGATAGAATGTTTTTTCTAAAATTCACATTGTGTTCACAATTGTACTAATTTAAAAAATCAACAAGTACCATTTCTTTGTTTAAACATTGAATTCATTTTAACAAATAGATAATTAATCAAATTTAATCTCACACAAACAAAGTAACCCTATTGATATTTTGATCAATTAACATAGTAGATAAAATTTCATTAAATATTGTAAAGATTGCAAGAGAAATTGATTGAATCAAATTTATATTGTTTCACATGAGAATTGATCATGGTATCCTCATCTAATCCTCTATCTCCACCCATTGTGTAAGCTATATAAAAAATAAAAAATAAAAAATAAAAAACAAGCTCAATACTCTCATACATAGAACACACGCCACATCACTAGTTAGGCTACATGTTATACTAGAATTTTTTCATCATATGATACTAATTAGGCATTCAACAACCCATCTATAATATAACCTTTCATATTTTCTATATCTATACATAAATCCAATACATAACATATAGTGCTTTGTAGTTCCTATAGGTGCTAGCAGATAGGCAAATTATATGAACTCCATGATACAACCAATGATATTGCAAAATTAGCAACATGATTAATGAAAAGCATACTACTAATGAAACAAATATATAATGTAAACTATGTAACACAAATATTTCTCCCATAATCAAGTAGACAATCACAATATCACATAATCATCTATAACTTTTGTTCATTTGAAAAGTTTAAAGCTATTGAATTTCCATTTTCATATTATGAGTATGACTATTTTTGGATTGTAATTTTTACATATTATATAACCAAAATTTCAAATCAAACTTCATGATCCATCATCTCGATGAGAGAAGAGTGTGGTTCACATAGTGTAATATAGAATGTTGATAATTTTGTTAATATTATACAATCAAAAAATAAGTATATTCATTTAAAAAATCATCAATTTTTCTATAAAATTTTATTAAGCCACCACCTTCATCAAGATGTAGAAAAGTGACACTCTCTTATTCAATATCATAGGCTAAAAATTATTGAGATACTAAAAGAAATTTTGAGAACCCTAATTTTTCCACATATAATACATGTTCATTTTATCCATTGTGCATAAATATTGGTATAATAATTAATAGCTTCAAATAAAGCTATGGTGTTTGAAATCTAGTGATAGATTATTGGTGATGAACGAGTCATCATATACTATCCCTTTTTAGCTTCAATAAAAAATCACTTTCCACGCGTAGATCTATCATGTACATTAATATTGTGACTAAACATGTGCTCCATAGGAGATCAAATGGCTAGTAGTTGATGGTTGTTGGATGCAAGAAAATATAAATGGTTGGTAATTTAACAAACTTATATTATAATATTTTATTTATCTAAAGGGGTCATTTGTTGAAATATTAAAAGATTGCATCACACACAACATCTAGTCATTTTAATATAAAGCTCATAGATTGCATCAACATAACATCTTATTTCTTTGCACAAAAGTTTTCTATAGAACTATTAATGTTGTCAATCACTATATGTGGATTCCAATGGACTACTATCAGCATTGCAAACCAACGTAATTAATGTTTTTGTCACTTTCAAGTTTAGTAATAAATAAAATAGAAATATGACACTTAACTTCTTTTAACCAACAATACCAAGTCAATAAATTATCAAAAAACAAATGAAGTAAAAAAGAAACTCAAGAGAAATAATTTGGCAACCATTGATTCAAATTTGAAGCTTGAACTATGGGTGATGTTGAGCTCTGCTAGGGTTTGGTCTTTCGTACATTTTTCTAAATTTTTGATTCTCTTTGTCATTAACTGCATTTATTCCAGGATTTCAGGGTTTATTATGGCTCTAGCCAACTTTAGCCCAGCAGTTGTTGCTAGTGCTAAATTTTTGGCGACGTACATTCATGGCTCCTCCAAGAAAATGCCCCCACAAGTTTGTGTTGAAGGTGTTTCATGAGGTATGGCCTCTCATGACGTTGTTCTTCCTATTCAGAATTTTGATTATGCATGTGAATGGTTTGAAAAATATACTTTGATAGGTTATTTTGTGGGGAGGGTTCCACCTGAAAGCTCATGCTACGTGAATGGGTTTCCAAAGGTTGGACTCCTCATGGAGTCTAGCTTGATGGTGTTTAGACGCTCACCAAGGGATTTTCTTTATTTTTCTTTTTGAATCCCTCTCATGTTGAGGGTATTCTCAAGCATTGGCCCTGGTCTGTTAGGTCTTCCTTGTTGTTTTTCATCCATGGTCTCAAGAATTCACAGTCTCAGATGAAAAAAAACACAAATTTCCTATTTAGGTTGAGTTCCCTGGTCTTCCTTTACCTTGTCGGTTGTTCATGCAAACTATTGCCCAATCTCTCACCAAGGTGGTCTATTTGGAACAATATTGTTTATTGCATGCCCACCCTCAAAATAGGATGTGTGTTGAGGTTGATTTGTCTCATGGCCTCAAGGAAAGTATAGATATCTATGTGGGTGGTCATTGTTTCACCCAGAAAGTGCTTTATCTGAACCTTCCCAACACTTATTATAGGTGTCAATTGGCGGAGAACAAAATCAAGGATTGTCCCTTGGTAGTTCCTCGAATAAAATCCCCTCTTAAAGATTATGTTTCTCAGCCTTCTAAGGGAGAAAAAAAGAAGAAGGATGGACCATGGTGGTGCGCAAAGGAAAGAACACTACGAAGTCTGTTCAGAAGTAACTTGTCAGTTCATCTTCCCAACTGACAGTGGTGGAACCAATATAGGCTAACCCATCTCAAACTTCCCCGTTTGTGCTTCCTACTTCAAACCTTGTCCATTAGGGGAAAACTTTGGCTGAGAATGCTTCTCTCCTTGCATGGGTTCGTACTCCTTAAGTCATTTCAGTGGTTGCATCTCAACCATATTATTTACGATGCTCTTGTAGCCTTTTTGGGTGAGTTGAAGATAAGGATGGAGGTCCTGAGAAGAAGAGAGTCATTCCAAGTGGAGACTCTTTTCCTAGCTTCAAAAATGGTTCATATTTTTTGCATAATAGCTTCTCCTCTCTTGGGGACGAAGATGGCATGCAAGTATTTGAACCATGAATTACATCTCATGGAATGTAAGAGGTCTCACAGACCTCCCCAAAAATTATTTTGTTAGGGATAATCGTCAACTTATTTCTGGCCTGGATGTTTTATGCCTCCAGGAAGTTAAGATTGTTTGTGTCATGCTTGTTTTTGCATGTCTTGTTATTTGGATGGATAGCCTCATTTTTTCTTCCCAGCATGAAGCAAGTTGAGGGGGGTTTACTACTCTCATTTCCCCTCA
Organism: Thuja plicata; assembly: GCA_018584345.1. Taxonomy (NCBI): domain Eukaryota; kingdom Viridiplantae; phylum Streptophyta; class Pinopsida; order Cupressales; family Cupressaceae; genus Thuja; species Thuja plicata. The sequence goes on along the minus strand of MU225585.1, from coordinate 905,899 downwards.
TTAGCATTCTTCTTTTGTTGATCGTGGATCTGACCCCATGCAGAGGGTGGTATGGGTTCTTCTGTCAGTCGACAATCATTGTTTTGGGATCATTAATGTTTATGCTCCCGATGCTATTAAAATATCTCACCTCTAGAACTGGTTGGTTGACTCTTTTCCACCTACTACTTGGGTCATGTGTGGGGATTTTAATATGGTCGAGGTGGCGTATGACAAGGAAGGCATTTTACCTTTTTGATAGATAGCTAGAGAATGTGAAGCCTAGTTTTACATGCATAATAAGTTAGGTCTTTTTATCCTAATATAAATCATCATCATCCTCACTGTGCCTAGCACACTTGGTGTAATTCCAAGATGATTCTGACAGGATTTTTAAACAGCTTTATCGTGCCATGATCACAGCCCAATATTTTTTGTCATTTTTTGAAAATCAAGATCTGCATTTTTTACCTCTTGTTGATGTGATCTTGTCAGAACACTACCCCATAAATTTTTGTATTGAATGGTAGACAACTAGGATGCATTTTTCTAAGACACAATTATATCTAAACACAACATTGCTTACTTATCAAACCACTATGACCAACATTCAAAGAATATGGAATTTGGAGCCTAGGCCAACTCAACCAACTAGTTGGATTTCTTGGTGGAATGATGTCATCGCTCACACTGTGAGATTTCTCCACATTTATAGTATAAATTTGGCCATGTACCCCTGGCATTCCTATGACGCAAACACCAAGGATTTACATGCTTCCACAGAAGCCCTAGCTTTGAATCCCTTTAACTCAAACCTGCAAGTCATAGTTTCTCAGCTTCGACACCATAAGCATATTGTAGATCAACATGCTACTAAAGGAGCTCAAATCAAAGCCAGACTTGACTGGCTTAAAGTAGGTGATGGAGCTTCTAAATAATTCTTTCTTTCTCTCTAAAATTTTCATTCCTCTCCTGGTATAAAAATAATTAAGGAAGGTCAATCGGTGCTCTCAGAACTTCCTGACATTCTTCAAGGCTTCATCCGACACTATGAAAAGGTGTTCATAGCATAGGAAATCTCCCCTTCCAGTGACCAGGATTTATAAGCTTGCATTTCTATTATGCCTTCTTGGCTCACAGATTCCCAAAGAACCTTATGTGATCAGCTGTTGAGTCTTGAGGACCTCATGGATGTTGTCTCTTCCATGGAAGATGATAAGGCTTCTGAGTGTGATGGCTTTCCTTGTGAATTATACAAATATTTTTACCCTTATTTTGGTCATGATCTTCACAAGGTCTATTTGGAAGCCTTTCATTCTCAATCTCTTAAATAGATAATTAAAAAAGGTAATATCAAGCTCATTCCCAAAGCTAGGGACCCATAGGATATTTGTAATAGGAGACCCATCACTCTACTTACTGTTTCCTACAAGATCATTGCCAAATCACTGACTCTCAAAATTTGCCATATTTTACCTCTTATTGTTTGTCTTGAACAAACTGGCTTCGTCAAATCCAGATTTATTCTTGACAACATTATTGTCTTTTGAGAAGGCATGGAATGGGCTCGGAATTATAAGAAGAACACTATTTTTACAAAAAAAATGGCTATTCCAAAGCATATGATTGCATTGAGTGGTATTTTGTTCTCACTATGCTTAAAGCTCATGTCTTTGGGCTCAGATTTATTCAATTTGTCCAGATGCTCGTTGGCGATATCTTTGCCTGTATCGCCATTAATGGTCACCAATCCTCTACTTTTGGGTTGTTCAGATGCATTCACCATGGTTTTCCTGTGGCTCCTTCATTATATGTTCTTACTGCTGAACATTTTGGTTATTTGTTAGCTTCAGCAATCTCAGTTGGTCACGTCAGGGGAATTTCCCTGCCTGATTCACCTTCTCAACTTGTCAATGGCCATTGTGTTGATGACTCCTTCCTCACTTTTATAGAGGATGAGGAAAATATTCAGGTGGCTCTTTAGTGTCTTGACACTTTCTTCCTTGCCTCTACATCTGATATCCAGTAGCATAAAACTCAATGTTATAGGTAATCTTTTCTCACCCCCCCCTTGGATTCTCCAATATGGGTGGAAGTGGATTCAACATGGGGAAATATTCCACTTTTTGGGTATCCCTTTTTCCTTTCAAGGATCACCTGTGGAGCTTTGGAACATTGTCCTTGCTTGGACTGAGAAAAAAAATTCTTACTGGATCACCAAGCCTTTGTCTTAATTGGCTAGTAAATTCTAGATATGTTTTAAAGTGATTGTTGCTACTCATGTGTATTACTATTCCTGGTGGGATCCTTCAAAATCTTCCTACAAGAATCTAGAAAAAATCCTTCAATATTTTATTTGGGCTTCTGGAGCTGATCATCATGGTTGTCAAAGGGTTGACTACATATATTCTTGTCTTCCCAGGGAATTTAGAGGCCTTGACCTTTTGTCTACCCAAAAATAAGCTATGGCTTTATGTACCAAATGGGTTCTCAGAGATTTCTCTAGTGATGAATCCTAGAAGGTTCTTCTCAGGTATTTTATTTCTTCTGGTTTCCTAGCTAATAGACTGGCCTGAAAGGGGCTTGGCTTTCAAATGCTTCTTATTATGTCACACCCAGTTCAAATCCATAGCGCTTTTGTTTCAAAAAGATATAGGCATGCCTGCAAAGCTATCAAACCTTGGCTTCACTGGGCTAGAGATGGCTTTCATAACGATATCTCATTCAACCAGCATAATCTCTAGTGGTCTTCCCTATTTTAGTCTCAGGGGCTTCCTCTTACAAAAATTCAAGGAATTAGTGCTCTGCATTTTCACAAATGTAACATTCGCACTCCTAAAGACGTTTTTTCCAAAGCCACTATGAGTCTTCAATCTTGGGATGATCTTCAAGTCTAGTTATGTCTTTCTCTCCCAGATTGATAGAATTTTGACCTGGTAGTTTCTGCAATACCTCTGAATATGTTACATAAGATTGGCATTCAATCTATCAAGCCATGGTGTAAGGATTGGAAGTGGTATCCTTGTACTCTTTGAAACTATTAACCCAAAATGGGTTATCACTGGTTGGTTCCCCATTTTCTTATGGTGACCATTCTCAACCAGCGGTGGCATTTGTAGTTGTCTCAAATAACCTGGAAACACATATTTCTTACACTGTGGTCCACCATTATAGAACCCAAGATTGCTCATTTTTCCTAGTGTATTCTTTTCCAAGACTTTCCTTTGGGCTCCAGGTTTCAGCATCTGGGTGTGTCTGATCTTACGTACCCTTTTTGTGGGCAACCTGAGATATTTCACCATGTATTCTAGTTTTTCAGAAGAGCTCAGCAGTATTGACTCTGGATTCATGATTTTTTTGGCCTTTTTGACCTAATCCCTTTTCCTAGCATATGATCTTGTTGGGTTATTCCCCCATTCTTCCTTCCAATTTTTTACATATATGACATGCTTTCAAGATGGAGATCGTCTTCACTCTTTGGAACTTGATAGGAATGTTTTTTTATTCACTCACAGCTTTCTTGATATTAATGTTTTTATGTACACTAAAGTGTGTATATGCAATAATGTAATCATGCAGATACAAGTTCAAGCTGAAAGTGGCTCTAGAAGTGGGCCACTTGCAGGAGTTACTTCAGCATTGGGGTGATTCCCCTTGTATGGTTGTTAGAGTTCCACCAGATATTTCTTCCTCCGGTGGCCACTCTTTGCCTCGTGGGCATCGTTGCAGTCGTAGTTCTTTTGTCCGCCGCTCACAAACTCCTTTCTCTAAGGCCCCTTACCACTTTTTTGGTGGAGGAGTATATCCATGGAGGTGCCACTCAGTTTCCTTATCTTGTGCTAGTTCAGCTTCTGATTGGCCTTTTGCCAACCCTGCTCCCGCTGCTCCTAATGGCTCTATTTGGCCAGATGTTGGCAGAGACTCTTCTTGGCCCACCTCTTCCAAGTGGCTCCCTCATCTGGCTCTAGAAATTTCCCCTTCTAGAAAGGAGGAAGAAGAAGAAGATAAATTTGAATATGCTTGGTCCATCCCGGACCAAACTCCATGCCCCGTTGATGTATGGGGTAAGAAAGATTATCAAGATCCTCCTCCCTCGGCTGGCACTGTCGTGGTCGCTTGAAGTGGCTTTCTATGGGCTAGGCCCATGTTTTTTTATGAATAGTTACATTGTTGCTTCTGATTTTTGGGATCGGTTCTATGTGAACTCTCGTGGGGTGATCTTGTATCCCCATATTTTTTTTTGAATATGTACAAGTTATGTTATAAATTAATAGAAAGGATGTTATTCATCAAACAAAATTGAAGGTTGAAATGGGCGTATAAATATTAAGAAATATAAATAGGACAAGTTCTATGTCATTGAGGCGTAATAAGATGTGAGGGCATAGTTACATACTCAACCAAGGTATTCAATGAGGCTCATCAAATTTAATCTCTAGGATTAATTATAATCAAATAATTTCTAATATCACAAAAGTGTACACTATATCCATGACATAAAGAGTGAGAAATTATAAGAGTCTTCAATAGAAAACTAGACCAAAAAGAGATATTATGAGGGAAAAAACATGAACAAAATAATAACTACGTAGAAACAAACTAAGATAAACATAAGGAATATATATATACAGAAGGAAAATATACACACACACACACACACACACACACACACACATATACATAGGTAAAATTTTACACATAACCAAGACATGAAAATAAAAAATAGGGTTGTTTAACTATTAAATAGGTTGTATTTATCATAAAGGAAACATAATATAAGATAGCCTTGTAGAGAAATTATGTATCCTAAGGCTAGAGAAATCTTGACTAACAAGTGATTCATGCCAAAATTGCAAAAAAATAGAAATCAAGAATTAAACAAAGAAATAGTCAATATTGTCACCAGCAATAAAAAAGAATGCCAAACATAGTGCCCAAAAATTCAATGGAATGGCATATTTATTGATGATAGGAAAGATTAAAAAATCAAACAACTCTCACACCATAAATAAACATCCACAAGATAAAAAATATTTTCTATGGATAGATTTTACAATAGCAAGATAATAACAAGGGCAGTATTAAAGTTGATAGCTTTTGGTGAGTTTTGATCTCCTAGCATATATATGAAATAATGTTGTAGCTAGAGTGTCCCTCAAATATAAAGAGAGAATACATTAATGAATCAATACTTTCTAGGACAAATCTACAATAATAAGAGAACTCCTCACATGTGTAGAATATAGAAACATTAAAACAAGCCTTCATAGAAATAAAAATTGCCAAAATTCTTCCTAGTATTTTGATGAGTCAACCATGCCTTTGAATAGATCCACCTTCTTATATTCAAAAGAACAGTCTCCAAAGAAAATCACAACCTCGCACCTATCATGCAACCATCATCTATGGATTTTGTGGGAGAATTAGTACACCCAAGGTGCAGAAAGGTTTCAATTTAGTAGATTGATTAAGTGATTGCTTTACAAATACCCAAGTTTTGAAATATATAACGTTGTCAAATTCTCGTAAAATATTTTCAAAAAATATTCAAAGAAACCTACAGCTCTGATACCATGCCAGAATGGACAAGATCTTTTGGATAGAAGATAGATATTAGACTATCATGTATATGGACATTGAATGCAAATATAATATTTAATATACCATGATTAAATAAAAGTTGTATAAATATGCACATATATGTAGAGTAGAGGAGAGTTGTCCACCACATAGGGAGACAACATGCAACTTCATGTTAGCACTAAGACATATAAGAAATATAATCTCTAAAAATGGAAATAAATCTAGACATAAGAATAAAAATTAAGAAAAGAATCCCTAATTAACTTAATTTGTGAAATATTAGAATATTACACCAAAAAGGGACCCTAGAAAAGGTTGTATACTCACTATATAGTTCCCATTAAACCTAGATAGAAAATAGAAAGTACCTTCATATCTTACATCTAGATCTCATTTGGAAGTAGGGTATGTAGGTAGTCTTAGAAATGAAGGAAGTTCCTAGTACTCAAGAATTCGGAGATGGGGCTTATGGAATGTCCATTAAATCTTATCAAGATAAGTACAAAGAAAATTGAAAAATCCAAGAAATCTATTTGGCTAATGGGAAAAGATAAAAAAAAAATTTAAGATGAGAGAAAAATATATTTCTTGTATACTCAAAAGTATCCTAGATGGATCACTTGACTCCTCAAATATTTAGGCCAAATTTTGAGGTAGGTATCAAAGACTTTGTATATTATATTGCATACCATTAACGATGGTGAACTCAATATGCTCCTAGTGGGGAGATCTAATCTTCTGTAAATTGAATCAATGCCTAGATGGTCCTTATGAGTGTGAGACTTTGGCCAGAGTGTGTACCTACATTTTTTATAAATGCCTATCACTTTTTTGTGTATGCATATATCCCAAATCAAGTGAAGAAGGATTCTTGAACCTTGTATATGGATAAATTCATAAATTTTATCATTGTTCATTGTAAGTTATCTTGAATTAGAAAAATACCTATCTCATATGGATAGAAGTACCTGAGTACACTTATTACTAAAGAAAAAATAAATTAGTAATATTTCAGGAAAAAATAAGTGGGTTGTTATAATCTTCTTTTTATATTAAATTATTCACATCAAAAAGTATTTTTTCCATCCTTTTTTATGTCTACTTACAAAATTATTCCCTCGTCATAAAGTACCATCACTTGTAGAGAATTGTAGAGACTTGTAGATAATTCACTATAAGTGCAGGCATCCACACATTATAATTTCTTTATTACATTTGTGCTTGTAGTATTTCTTAAATTGCAATGTCATCACCTATAGTCCTACATTTAGTTTCTTTTTTTTTATATTTTGCAAATCTTAAATGATGGCCTCTTCAACACACGTAGTTTCATCCTTGGTTGTTCACAAGATACCCTTATCTATAAAAAAATATTACTTGGACTTGGTGTCACCTCCTCTGCTATAGTTGTTAATGAATGAGTTTATGTCTTCTCTCATTCCTTGTCAATGTATAAATATTTGACTTGTTATTTTCAATAGCTCTTTGATCATGTTTTCATACCTTAGTAAAAAAATATTTCAAATGTCCATAGGAATTACATTGCATTGCACCTTGCCTTCATAACTATTAACTTGAAATCTTACTAAAATATTTATACTTCACCATTATTTTTGACCTCTTTGTAATAAAGATACTTGTTAAGGAGTAAGATAAGCCACCCTTCCTAGCTCTATCTTCTTTACCATCTCAATATAAACTAAAGAATCCATGTTCTGACAATCAATATTTCCCTTTAAAATATTACCCCATGCCTTGCATATGATCCCAATAAACTCTTTCACTATTAAGGATCATCCTTGCTTCTTGGTAGTTTTAACAATATCATATTCATTGTGATGAATTTTCTAGGTTTGTTTTCCTACGTGCATCTAGATGCAATATTCATCCCTTCATTTATCCAATTATCATGGACATGGTCTTCACTTATTATAGCACTCTAAGGTTTCATTTGTGTACATTATGTAACTTTAGGACCCCCTTCCTCATATTTGTAGCAGGTAGAAACCTTTACCTCTAAATCAATAAAATATACATTATTTTGGTTGAGTAGGCTATTTCTTTGGAATCATAATGTTTTCTTTATCATAACTAATGTTGAACCTTTGATCTTGTATGCACTTTCTTGTTCTTGTAGTTTTTATATAAAATATTATTTCATCATCACCATTGGCAATTTGATTTTCTCTAAGTCTTTCTTCAATATTATTTGAACCATTTCATCTCATAGATTGTTTCTCATTGTACTTTAATATATATTAGAATGCCTACTTAATGGTTTACAACTTTAATTTACCTAAATCATCCTCTATTTGTACCCTTAGGTTACTAACATAGCATGCCATGTTCTTGCGCTCTAGCTCTTTGTGATTAGATCTAATAAAGGTATTATATAACCCCTCAATGGAACTCTTTAAACTCAAATTATTCTTTTGCATGTCATCATGTAACTTATTTGGCAACTTAAGTTAATAGTTATCTAGTATCATGTCCTTTCACCCTTAATTAGGTCACTCTTAGCCTATTTGGATCCTCCATATTACCATATTCAAAAGAGTCTAAATAATCTCTAAATTACCTAGTCAGGTAATTTATTTTATTGTAATCTCCTTACAATGCATGGAAACTCCATTAATGTTGATATATCATTATCCTATATATGGAACAAAGTACACTTCTCCCACCTACATCCACACTATCATGTGTACCATCATTTTCTTTTTAGTATTCTCTAAACTGTTCTTATCCATCCTTACCATTATTTTCATCATATATGACATTGGTCTCTTCCTGTATACCCATCAGTGGCATCCATTTGAACTTCTACTTCCCTTAATAATTTAATATTTTGTAGGCACTTAAACTTATATCTTGATAAATTCTACCAATTTTTATCATCATTCTCAAGTCAAGTTAAATAAAATTTATTCAATTAATTATTGTTATTCTTTTTGTAATATTAATTAAATAATTTTAATCATGTAATTAATTCATCTAATGTTAATTGGATAAATAATGACCTTTTTCAATTAAATTATTTTTCTTCAAACTCAACTTTAAATAGATAAACAAATAATATTTATTTATGCCCATCACACATATTATCAAAAAATAAATGAATATTCCTATTTATTTAATCCCTTGTTTTCTTCACATCCACTAAATTTAATTTAATTATTCAAGTATAATAGTAAAGTTATGATTAATTTAATTAATCATTATATTAACCTAATTGATCATGTGTCACATTTACCGTATTTATCCATAAAACTCTCTTTCAAAATCTTAAGCATCTAGCTATTTTATCGTAGAAAATTTGCCCCATCTTTATTTTTTATGTATGGTCCTCATACTTATGTGAGGGGCCTCACTTGACATATCCTACATCAATATATTATCCTTACACGTGTGAACTTGGATAATGTGACTCACAGATGCGTGAGAAGACACTTATTATATCAGTAGATTCCTTATATTTCTTCTCACACATGAGTGCGAAGGTTTAATATCCATTATTTAATCACAATAAGGTAATCAGATCCTTCCAAAATATTTTTAATCCATGTCTTCTCCAAGTGCACCAACCATAGTGTTTTAATTTGAGGCTTCTCCTTGCTCCATATCCCTCATGAATCCTTACCTACTTACATCAAGATCAAATATATACCCTTAATCCTATACCATCACAATCTATAAACAACTCTCTTTGAGACCATTTTAAAGAATGCAATAATGCTAACATTATGCTAGTTTCATTGAGAGTACGCACATTCCTTCTATTACTGCATCACTCATATTGAGAAAACTACATATAAGTGTACAATAAGAGGTGCTAGGGAATTCAACCTCTTTTAGCTTAAACAAAATTGGTAAACGTAAAAAATTTATTGCTAAGTTCGCATTAGTAAATAATTTATGTTTATCTAAATGAACTATAAGCTTAACTCAATATGTTACAAAAAAAAATATGCCCTTTCACAACTACACAAGAAGAAAATATTTTTTCTCTATGAGTATGGATTTAATATGGTTATTGTTGGTACTTCTATGTTGGTTTTTTATTGTATCAAGGGCTACTACTTAAATGGTTAGGGTTTTTTTTCTTATGGTTGTGTTGTGGCCAGTTGTTGTTTCTCAATAAAAAATTTTCTAAACTACCAATCTAACGGGATTAGGGCCCTTTCCCTACATATATAATAAAAAATTAATGTATAACTTAACAACATATTAAATATCATTAATTAATTATATAAATTAATATACAACTTATGCATATTTTATATTAAGCAATTATAATATAGTTGGAAGGATGTCAACTCACTCTTTCTGATCAAATATAGAAGTATTTTACTCTTGAAGATGTGTTGCCTCTTTGATCCAATGTGTTTGTACAAAAACTCTAGTAAGTAACATCTTCTATTTTTTTTCTCTTGCATAAACTTCCTAGTTAAACTCACTTAAAATTTTTTCAAACACCGCTCATTCTCTTTTTTCTAGTACATAACTTCCTTATTTGTAAAGCCATTTCTAGATCAAATGAACCTTTCCAAACTTCATGCCTATCTTGTTCAACCTGATTAGTTTCATCCACCACATATTTTTATGTCTGTCCTTTTAACATACCATTTAGTTGTTTGATCCTTCAACAAAAAATTAACATAACATCCTTTGGGATCGTTGCCTCCTGATCACTTTCCAAATATTATACTTTAACCTAAGAATCATCCCTTAACACAGACAATTATCTTCCCTTGATTTTTGTAAGTTTGGTTGGTTTTTTATTGTGGGGGATAGAGGAAAATTTTCTTCTAAAATCTCTTTTTATTCAACTTGTGTAAATGATTACAAATTACATTAGTATATAGAAGTTCTTAATTACAATATTTTTCTTGAATTGATGTTGCAAATAACATTCAAAATTTAAAAATTGACAAGTATTATGTAAACTGCATATTTAATATGATAATTCTCCTTCTAGAACCTCAAAACATGTGCTCACTATTTTTTGAAGATTAATATGTTACTTTAAAATTGCCCCTTGTTTTTACCACTAACTACTTCAATATTCCCAACAACCAAATTTTGTCTTAGGTGGTCAAACTTCTTGTTTGCTAATAACTACTTTGATTCCTATAAGAATATATTGATCCAACCTAGAAAACCTCATATCATATCTATTACCTATAGATTATTATCTATATAATCAATGAAATAAAAATCATTAATTGTGAAATAATATTTCATGTCTTATCATTCATACTTTATTTTGCTCAACATATCTGAGTGAGTTTTTTTATGGCTTTTTAGATATTGTGATTAAAACAATGTCATATATGATGTCTAACATTAGAGTTGTGAGATATATCAACCTTCCAATGAATCAATAATATTCGATTTCATATAGTATCTAAAATTAATGTTAGATTAATATTCAACACTTTTTTTCCTTTTTCTTTTTCAGTAAAAGACTTTTAAGCTGTCAAAAGACTCCACAAAAAATGTTAAACTTATTTAATCTCTTTAATACATTGTTGACAATCTTAATTGATAAATAAAAATATCATCTAATTGAACAACTTCACCATCAAGAGAATATGATCTAACCTAAATCTATAATTTCTTTTTTGCTGATTTATATATGATTCTTCCACCAAAAAAGACATAAGTACATGGATGAGAGAACACTTGTTATGTCACTCTTTCCCTTCTGACACATGAGTAAATATCCATCATTTGACATAAATAAGGCAATCAAATCCTTCCAACTATTTTAATCTGTCTTCTCATAGAATACCAATCATAGTGTGTTAATTTGAGGTTTCTCCTTGCTTCATATCCCTCATGAATCCCTATCTAGCGATGTCGAGATCAAATAGCTACCCTTGATCCTACAAGGTCACAATCTATGACTGTACTCTCTTAGAGATCATTTTAGATTGATCTGCAAAACTGGACGGCACTTTAGATTTTCTTGCAAATCCAGATAATAGGAAAGTACTGTGATTAAAGATTCAAACCATCAAACATACTTAGTTGTCTACTTTATGTCAGGTACTAATTTCTTAAACCCTATTAGATTGAGAAAAATGGCTCACGCCGGTTGCAGACTGCAGTACAGTTAAGTGGCATCGAGATGTAAGCTCCAATAACCGGTGGAGCTCGTGAACGATATCAATACCCTAAATTTCGCACCAATCAAAACGACCCACGTTGTGTACAGTGAGCCTTTATCACAGGGAGGGGTGGTAAGTTTTTGATTCATGCGTTGATCAGTAGATTCAGATCCTTATTATCGTTTTAGTACGTGAATAAACCGCAGTATCAAGTCTTTTATCTTTCTGCTTTTCCTTGGTTACAACATAGAAAAGAAGACTTGATATCTGGACTACTTTTTTCACCAACGTCGTCATTGTAATGGATGGTTTACTGGCCCGAGGGACATGGTACACGCATCTCCTCACAGCACTGGACATGGTGCTCAGTTCCGTGTAGAACAGGTCTTTGCAACCCACAAACTCAAAGCTTTTTTGTGGCCTTTGCCCAGCGGACACCTGGGTTATGGAAATTATTGCATTGTATTCAAATTTTTATGGAGAGTAATGCAATATATGTTCTCAACTAAATAGTTCATAAAACAAGGAAATTAGGATTCTAGTGTTCTTACATTGTATAGAAACCATCAAAATGTTACTCAAAGCATAAAAAGAAGGGACAACAACACAAAGATTTTAAGATACAATACAAGTGTAGCCACACTACTATAACAAACAGAAATATAGGACTAAACAATATCATAATCAAAATTAGTGATTATCATGCCCTTGACTCAAGCATGAGATAGAGAAATATGTTTGGGAAGACATAACTTCCTTCTTTTGATAATGGTTTAACAAACCTCATGATCCACGTCAGCTGAAATAAGAGAGGGGGGAGGAGAAACCCTCTCCTAAACCTCAATTGAGTCTTTCACAAGAGGAGATGAATGTTTAACTAGGGATACCAATCACTAAGAGGCTACCACACAAATTAGAGGAGACACACCAACATCACCCATAGAAGCAAAGGTGTGATTCGAATGAGAATGAGCAATAGGCCTTTTATCAATAATGTTTGCGCCCTCACTGAGCTATCGATTCAACAACCTCCTAAAACATGGGATAGTCTCACAAAGTGTGGGCTCTGATGGTTAAGACCAACCCCTAGATCTAAGGTTGGTTTCTTTTAAAACTTCACCTATACTAATATTAAACTATTGATAGTGTGGAGGGAAAGAGGATAGAAAATAACTTCAAATAAGCCATAACTCTATGGGGTGATGCTCCAAATCAATTTTAGAACCTATATTGTTGTTAACTAGCACACAATTTATGTTCAATCAAAAAGTTATACTATGCAAAACTGAGATTTTCTTGGCATATTCATGCATTAGTGTTTCATAAGAAGGTTGGAACACAAAAACATTATGAAAGAAATTACATGTTCCACAACAAAAGGTTGTTTGAACTAGTAAGTGGCACCATTTTTAACATGCACATAGTATATTTGTTTCTATATGTAAGTGCTAGAGAATAAGACATGAGATTCAAGGATTGAGTATAACATCACCAAAACCATATTTTTCCTTCATATTTGAACACAAAATACATAGTAGAGAAGATATCACTATTTAATTTATTGATAAAATGTGCTTGCAAATTGCATACAAGCCTAATAATGTTTGTTTCCAAGTCTAAAATTGAGTTGCAATGAGTTACAATGCTAGACAATGATAAGTTAGAACCTTATTTCAAAGTACAATCCTTAGTCTACATAGAAAGAATAATTGAAAAATGGACCTTAGCACTTTTTTATATTGTGCAACAATTTACTACATCTTAGGAACATGTGTTTGAGAAAAAAAATAACAAGAATTGTCGTGTTGCCCAGTCAAAACTCCTTGGGCATCCAACTAAGTTGTCCCTAGTTTTGAGGTCCTTAAAAGTCTCCAAGATATTGTTTGGATGAAGAACATTCATTTGCCTTTACCACTTCATTAATAATGTGCCTTAGAAGAATCCTAATGCTCTCATCTATATCTCAAACCGAGTACAAATTGCCTCCTAAATTTTCTCAATATGTTGGACAAGTCAATACCGATCCTAGATGCTTTGTGCAAAAGATGCAATATTGGTTCCTATATATTAATCTATTATACCCTAGCCTAATGTTATGGCACACAATTTTATAATCAAATACACCTTATTTTGGACATATTTGAACTTTAAACTTGTAGTAAAGAATTACCATCCATACCACACATCTAGTGAAGAAACACATAAGGGTGATAAACATATTTACAATTTTTTGGAATGTATGAAAATGTGATTCTTCTTGTTATCTATGTTTCCTCATTTATGCATGTTAAGTGTGCTACAAGAGGCATGTTCTATTGTTTTTTATTATAGATCAAATAGGTTTTGAAGGGACCGGAAACCCTTTTTACAAAAAGTTGCCTACAACATAATGTCAAGAAAATGACAGCCTACCAACAACCAAAAAGAGGAACAAAAATAGAAAAACAAAGAAAAGACAAAAAAAACAAGAGACGGGCCTAATTCAATTTCTTCAAATTCTTTATAGCTTCAACCTCCAGCTACAATGTATCAAAGGTCATCTTCTTGAGATATTGCAAGTCTTAAGAAAAGTGGACCGAGGTCCTCTTCAAGTTTTGACACATCCTTGTACACGACCTCTTTCTATCATCATCAAACCCTTGCACACATTTGTCCCCTACCTCCACATCAACAGTTTAGACCTAGTTCTAATGAATTTTCTCATACTTTCTCACAAGGCTCCTTATCTTCTCGGTCGTGTCCTTGATCACCTTCTAGCTAAATGAAACCAAAGTGAAAACGTTATCATTAATGTTTTGTGTTTGGTTTCAAGGCCTACAATTCTACCATCATAGTATATTTTCATGATCTCCTCATCTTTCACCGCTTTCTAAAGGGATTTAACCAAGTTCCTTCCCTCATTTACATCCCATAGAGCTTCCAGATGTTGTTTACTATCCAAAATGGATTGGATGGCTCTTAATTTGATGTTCATCTAGTTGAATTCATGGAAATTCATTTGTTCATCCTCAAGGAATCCACCACTACATTTCTATTAATACACAAAAGATTTGAAGGGGTTTCTTGATCAGAATTAAGGTGAGGTGAGTCTTTAGGTAACTCATGGGGGAAGAGTGGTCTTCCCTCGCGCTCTGAATTTGACACCATTTCCTCAATATCTAGCACCATATCCACCAACTAAACATATTAGGAAGAATCTTCAGTGGATTTGCAGAAGGGTGTGTAAAGGAGAGGCTCTTCTAGATTTAGGAATTTTCTTCTGGATAACCCTAGGAATTCTCCCTTCCCTCTCTAGGGAAACCGGCTCCAACTATACATCATTGTTCCAATCTTTTCCTTCAAAGTATAGTCTTTTGAATTCCTCAATCTCAATCTCCTCATCCTCAAAAGAAATAAGGGAGTGCCTAGATTTTTATTTAGACAAGGAAAGACAAGACTTCTAGTGTTCCACAATAAGTAATATTAAACCCTCATGCAAAACTAGGTTCCTAGGGTTCTTCCTATGGTCCTTAATGCTCACAAAAAGAGAGGATAAAAGAAAAAAAAAGGAATGAGATGTGAACCTTATGAAGAAAGTGGTTGAGAAAAACAAAGTGATGCTCATACATTGTTGTGAACCATCCATCCAAGGAAAAGTATTGAATGAGGACTTTCAACATTGCAGCCTAAATCTTCTTGATGGAGCTTGTGGCACACCCACTCTTCTATTTCTTAACCAGTTTCCCACCTTCATTCTTCTTCACAAAATTGTCTGCAGCCACATCTAATTCCTTTTGACTTTTGACGAAGCTTTTTCCCTTCATTGGGAGCCTAGTAACCTTTGCAATCAAATCTTTTGTGACCTCCCACTTCTAACCCAACATATTAACTATTTCATTCCTCCATTTCTCTAACAAGTGCTCTGGTTGTTTTCGGGTGAAAGCCATGGAGCCTTTCAAGGTAAGGTGTAACACCACCTTTCCTTAGAATGTTCAATATGGTCACATTCTTCCTTACCTCATCACAATTTATGGGCTCAAAATAATTCTTATCACCTCTCATCTCATCTCGCTTGCAGAGAAAATTGGCTTCTTCTATTCTGTTTTTAACCTCCGCCAAAACAAGAAATAGAAAGAGGGTATAAAACACCTTTAAACTGTGTGACATAATTACACTCATTATCCTGTACTTATTGCAGATAATCATGGAACCTTTCAATCTCAGTTCTATGTGTATAGTCTTTCATAGGCTGTCATTTTTAAGACAACCTCTAGGAGATGATCTCTAATTTTCCACCTAATCAATTTATCACTCTTCACCCCTGTATCATCTTAAAATGGAAGCACTTCCATGTTAAGAATGTTTAGCCCTCCTTAGGAGATGTTTTTGGCCTTCATCATATCATTCTCCCATTTCTGCATCATCCTCTGCTTCTGTGCCTATTTAGGACCCTGATTGGGACTCTCCGGGCACCTTCTACCCCACCTGGCATATTTTCTAGGGGTTCTGACCCCCTAGGTCAGGGTCGACCTCAACCCTAACCTAGGTCAGGGTCGATCTCAACCCTGACCAAGGTCCCCCTTTCAAAACTAGAAACTTGTCGGCTGCCGCGGGTCATCCAAAATTTAGTTTTCCGGCTTCCAGGTTGGCTATTTCGGGTTTCGAAGCGTTGATTCCTAAATTATATTTAATATAGGTCCTTTTCTAGGGGCATGGGTCTAATTGGAATTTAATTATCCTATGTCGGCCTCCTTAGAAGATTGTGCCCTAGTTTCATATAAAAGGAAGC
>MU225585.1:857809-888984 GCA_018584345.1 Thuja plicata | reverse complement strand
CAATTCTACTACTTGCTAGCATTCTATACTTTATTGATTTCAAGGTTAATTCCTAAATCGGGGTTTGACTAAGGCAAACCCCTCCCCCACAACAAACAATCCTCTTTTTCTTGTAGGTACAGGTTCAAGATTGCATTTTTGAGACCAGATCTGGATACCCTTTTTGGCTTTCTTTCGGACGGCGCGGACAGATTTTCTATCGGACCTGTGTAGGTCAGGGTCGACATTATTGGGTTAGGGTTGACATTTGTGGGTCAAGGTTGACCTTTTTCATAAGATGACATCGGAACGGAAAAATATTTCTGGGTTTTCTTCGTCTCTGCGTTCTAGTTCGGGATCAACTGTCAGATTTTCCAGAAACAGTCTACAGACCTCAAAAAATAGCATTCTTTGATCTGCAACTTTGTAAGGTTAGTTCTTCCTATCCTTTTCAATTACTATAATCAAACATATTCATTTAATCAATTAACAGAATTTAAGATCCCTTTCTTTGTTCTCTTTTCCAAATAGTTGATTCATTTGTGCATTAGCCCTTCTTTTGGGTTGATCAACTTGGATCTTCCATTTGTGCATTTGAGGATAGAAAAAGAGCACCTTATCTTCTCCTTAACCACAATTGCAATACACAATCAATACAATTCAATTAAATGTAAAGTAAGGTTAAGGAAATCAACATACTCTAAGAAAATCAAACAACAATTAATAAGCAATCTCCCTACCCCTTTCCAACACCTTACATCTTGGTAACATCACATTTTCATACGTTACAACCCCAATACCAGAAAAATAATCTACTCTAGAGTTCCCTTCACATTACACATGAGAGTTTTTACATTCTTGAAATGAATTAATAATATCCTTTGATTCATCAATCCACCTTCTAATAGATCATGAGGGTTCTTGGGATCCCTTTAGGCATTGTATGATATTGTTTGAGTCCCCATCGATCCAAACATGAGTTCAGTTTAAATATTTAGCCAAATATAGATCATGGTAGGCAATCTTAGCTTCAACAAGGTGATTTATCTGAATTCCCAAGGGGAGCACCACCGCTGACAGAAACCCGCCATAATCATTAAATTTTATAGTTTGAACCAAGGATGTAGGCACTACAGGCAAGAAGCCCCACCATTTCTCCAAGGTTCTCTCTAAGGTCAAACATGCTCCATTGTTAACACGATAGAGACGAACCTGTGAGGTTTGAACCTTGGTTGTAGGCACTACAAGCAAGAAGCCATGTCATTTCAATAGAGGGTCATCCCCCCTATTCTATTTTTAGATGTCCTTGCCATATTATTAGGACTTAAAGATGATGTAAAATAACCCTATAAAATATATAATTTCACCTATACAATAGTTTGAAGCTATGTTGATGCAAGGACTTTTAAAGGCCATATTTTTTTTTACCTTAGTTGAAGCAAGCTTAGGATTTTTCCAAATTAAAATAGCAAGTTGAAAATTAGTGTTGCTTTAGCTAGTTTTAAATAATTGATGACTTTTATAGGCCATGTAGACAAGCATGCAAAATTACCCAAAAAAGCAAGTTAACAAATCTACTAAAATTTCAAAAAAAAAAATCAGATTTTGCCAAAAACTTTCGATAAAGATAATTTTCACATTTTGCTAAAAATTGCCAAAAGAATGGTAATTTTCAGATGTTTACTTAAAAAATGTTTGCTTTCAGTTTTGGTAGTAGAATGGAATGGGGAATGGAGAAAAATTAATGAATTTCTCTGCAAGTTTCTACATTTTTATTCCAATAATACTAAAAATATTTTAATGTTTTGAATTTTGGTTGCAAGTTTTTTTTTGTATACACTAGTCGTACACAAAGAAGAAAGTGAAGAAAAATCAGTACCAAGGAAATAGTTGAGTTTCCTTTGGAAACTATTAAAGTTTTCACAAATAAAAGTGCAATTAAAATATGAAATTGAGGATGATGAAAGAGAAAAGGAGAACAAGGTAATATCATTTTTCTAATTTTATTGAAGATAAATTTTACATAGAAAAACAAACTGAAAGGGAAGGTAGTGGTACACGGTGATAAGTATGAGGAAGCAGTGGACCGACAACAATAAGACCTAGGTAGCAATAAGGGAAAAATTGCACATGTTTTGGACAAGCAGATAATGTACACACAACAAGGTCATTACAGTTAGTGTTTGGTACACTAGGAAGGGCTTAACACATGTACTATAGAATGAGAATTTAAGAATTTGGATCGTGATAAGCAACATAAGCTGAGAGCTCTAGGAGAGTAACTCTTAGGAGCCAAGTTTTTTCAACTAGAGGAGAATGATGCTTGAACTTTCAAGGCCGTATTATTTTTTCCCTAGAGCAAGCTTGGGATTTTCTAAATTCAAATTTTTAATTAATTTTAAACTCTTAGATGTAATTAGATTATTAAGTTGAAAATTAATATTTCTTTAGTTATTTTTAAATAATTGAAATCTTTTATAAGCCACGTAGATAAGAATATGAAACTGCTTTAAAAAAAGACAAGTTTAGAAAGTCGCTAAAATTTTTAGATTTTGCCAAAAACTATCAAAAAATGTAACTTTTTATTTTTTGTAATTTTTAGATTTGTACTTAAAAGAAAGTTGTCAATTGGATATAAATTATAGTAGCATAAAAGAATGCTTAGCAAATGGTATTCATTAGATCTTTTCTCTTATGTGTTTGTATATTTTTACGTAGAGCACTCATTTTAAGCGAGTAACAAAAAGATTGTTCATATCATTTTTATGAGTGTCTGAATAAATATAAATTTCATGTTGGTTACATGATTTTACTGTGATATGCATCCTCATTGTATCAAATGATGAAAATTGTATGCTAACTTTGTTTTACACTAACTTTGACCCAATTATTTCTAGTGTAATGAAAAGTGTGTAAGTGGTGCAATTTTCCTAAGGCCCCGTTTGTTTGCAGGAATTTGACAGGAATTGGGTGCGGGACTTCCATTTTTTCCCGAAATCCACCGTTTGGGACTCTATGTTGCAAACCCGGTTTAGCCTTCAAAACCCGGTTTAGGCCCTAAAATGGGCGGCACCATCTTCCGGGCAAAAAGGTGGAATTCAAAATGAAATCCAGGTTTTAGAAAATTATGAACCGAGTTTAATTTCGCTGTCAGGTCCATGATTTTCAAAACAGGAAGATGCAAAACCGGGATTTCAAAACTTGGTTTTGTGATAATAAGGTTTTGACTCAATTCCAATTCCGCGAAACAAACGGGGCCTAAATGTTGGCATATAACTTGAACCACGCTCATCTTGTATGCACTCATTCCTTGGACTTGTTTATATCCTCAATTCTATTCATTTTTCACCCAAGATCATACCTATGATTTGCACAAATGACCCACATCATATACACAATTTGCATGAATGACCCAATACTTTTAAATTCAAATGTTGGGTCCATTCATTCTCTCTCCACTTAATCATTGGGTGGCAATTTGAGGCACCAAACAACTTGTTAATCCACTTGAAGTTATATTTAGGGATTAGTAACTCTAATTCATTTCAGACATCAAGGAAGACAGTACATTAAATAAATGCCTATTGCTCATATCAAGAAGCATCAAAGTATTTGATGTTACACTAACATTTTTTCATTGTTTGTTGTTTGTCCTTAATCTTTGTTCAAGCCATCAAATTGGTATATCATGAGTTTGATTAGGGAAGGCATTCCCAACTACTCTCAAACTCTCAAACTTACAACCAAATTTAATGCAAATCGGATTATTTCAAACCAAACATAAAATAGATCAAACATATGCAAAAGGAACAAGTCCATTGTGGTACAATTAGTTTTGCTCCTGCAAATCACATCCACAATTCCCTCACCATCAAACAAAATATTTACGAATATTGATGAATGTGACTAGCTAGCCCTAATTTTCAAGTGTGAGGAAATATTAATTGTAGACAACTATAAATCAAAACTAAACATTGAATTAGAAGCCAAGTATCATTATTAATTATTTCAAATTGTGAACATCCATCTTAAGATATTACCAATCTACCTTTAACTCTTATGATTTTTTTAGTAATATTTAATAATTAATTTATACTAAAACACATTTGTGAAATTCATTTATTCATTTTTACACATCGGCCTGCAATAATTTTAATAGTATTATCTTATACTTGTTTTTGTCAAATTAAAATAAATGTAATCATAATACAAATGTAAATATCTTAAATACATTTATTTAAAAGATGTTGAAAATTTGAAATATTTATAAATGTCTGTTAAATTTGTAAAAAAAATTAAATACACTTTATTGACATCCTTTAATATATTTTATATAAGTGTATTTATAATATTTATATTAAATTTAAACCTTTAACATTGCTTCTTAGTACAACTCTGAATCTAAATCTATCTCAAAATGGGTGCTACCATAAAGAACAATCATACTTCACATCTAGGCCTATTTGTGAATGAACCTATTTGTTAGGTCTGCCTATAACTGGAAATATTAAAAAAAGCTACATGAACTTGAAACATTTTAAAAATGATTGCAAACTGATAGCATATTATTTGAACACTACGACTAAAACAGGGCTTGCCAAGGTCATTTCCCTTCTCTTTAGAGCCATCATTATGAACATTTATCAGATTCTATCAAGATAAAAGGTAGTTTCTGGTTACTGCCATTTGAGTCATCAATTTGGTATGAGGCTTAATTTACATTTACCTTATAAATAATGTATTCTCAAATTTTTATCTTATGGCAAAATAGCAACTCAAACTCCCTAATAAACATGACAAATATTGAGTGCTAAAAGATTTCCACAATCCATACGTATAATGAAAATGCTTCTGGATCATATTGTGTGTAAGTTCTTTTCCATCAACGTTTCAGATCACATTTTGTGATCCATCATCAGAGTGCAAGGGAGATCAAGGAGAGAAAAAATGAGAAGTTGCAGACCTGCAGACCACATAAGAGGAAGGAGAGGAAAGGGAATAACACGTTGACCAAGGAAAGGTCAAATCCAAAACACGGAGACGTCAAACCCAAAACATTAAAACCAAAAAAAGGACTATATATATATATATATATATGACAAATATTACATGAATTTATAAGTTTAACTATATCATCACATGTTACAACCAATTTCATTTTAAAAATCTAATCACTAACAACTTTAAAATGGCTCTTGAATTTAATTACTTTTTAATGTTCTAATGATTTTTGACAGAACAATGGAAGAAAATAATTGTCATGGCCACAGTCAATATTTTTTCTTTTTTTTATAAATAAGGGGCCTAAGTGGATAGGATTGATTCATAATTGTTATCTATCTCCCCAACATTTTCAATTTTTTTATGTCTAACTTGGCTGGAATGAAGCTTAGTACTTACGCCTTTGTGGTGTATCCTTCCCCATGGTCATCAATGAAAGGTCCGAGCAAGATAAAGTGTCGAAGTTGTTGAACCTTCGAACCCATTGAACCCCTTGAACCGGTTCGACTAGTTCAATTGGTTCAATGCCCCAAGACTGTGTTAAAAGTCCCTTGTCTCGGTCATTAAGTTAACCTGTGATCAAATATTGAACCTCTTGAACTAGTTCAATGAGTTCAAGTGGTTCACCGCGTTCAATTGGTTCAAAGTCGGTCATGTAAAAGTGTTATGTCAATTGATGTTTTGTTAATGTGCTACACTAAATGTTGTATCTAAAAGGAAATGGAGTTTAATTTTGTACCGCTTGAACTCGTTGAACCCTTTGAACTGGTTCACACAGTTCAAGCAGTTCAACATGCTCTACCAATAATTCAAGCGGAAGACACGTACTTTGAAAAGGGGAAATGACCGATGACGGAATTTTCTGGCAGCTTTATTAAATTTCACAGTGCCCTCACATGTGGGATGTAATAATGAAATGACAAGCCCGCACGTAGAAGTGACAAGGTAATTAATATCCTTTAAGGGAAAGATTTCATGCTATTAATCGATACGAGTGGGAGATTTGGGTATCATTCTACCAATCTTTTTGCGAAGAGAAGACGACGTACGGAGGAAACCAGAATTTCCAAGTTTGAGGTTACAAAAGGTTTCGGTGACAAGGTGAGTCTAATTGTCTGCCTTATCGTAACTCGTTGTGCTAGCATTCTTTTGAAATTTTACTGTTACTTCAGCTTTTTGACTTTCTTTATCATGAGGGCTACCTTCCAAATTTTTGAAAATGGGTCGAGCCTGGTTTGCTTATCCCTGAGTGAGGAGACACCTCTTGGGTCCGGTATAACCTTGATAATTTTGTAGAAAGAGCTAAAAACCCTGAAGAAGGCTTTGTTATGAGCACTATTGTTGAGAGTGGCATAGTGGAGGTTGCAGCTTTTCCTCCGGCCCTACTATGTTCGGAACTAGTTAAGGAATGTATAAACAGATATGACCCAGTGGATAGGTGTATAAGAAAATTCAATGGAGAAGTCTTGTCGCCAATTAATAGGGAAACAATTATACCTGCCTTGAGAATACCAATCAAGGTGTATTCCGAGTTTAATATATCAATATCCCGGTCCACGTTCTCTAAGAAAAAGCAGGTTTATAGGAATGTAATTGCTCGGAATTTTGGTTGTTAAAATTCCAGAAAGGTGGGTCATGGCTACCCAGGCCTCTTACAAGGGAACATATGAAACCTCACATCAAGGACCTGGTGGAATTGTTACACAGAGTTAAGGGGTCTGACCATGCTTTTCATTTTCATGACTGGATGTGTTTCTTCATTCAAATAATTTTGCAGGGAACCCAATTTGTGGATTGGGGAGAGATTATAGCCGAAGAATTGCATGATCAGTTAAACAATGGTCGTTTTGGACGCCAGAGTTTCTACATGGCTTCATATTTGTTATATTGTTTGGCTTGTACAAGGGAATGGACCGAGCCGCATCATGAACCATTTGTCAAAGGGATTAAAATTTATGAGTACTACCCTCACCTGCAGAAGAGAAGATGTTGTGAAAATTACAAGAGCGTTAATGATGTTTTCTCACAGAGATTGACTCATGAGCTAGTTGGTATCCCCAATAAACGGATGTCAAAGGAGGCAATGCAATTAGCGAGCATTTATGGCAGCTTTTATACTCAATTCTCGCGCTTCACCTACCTCAAAGTGGGAAGATATGACAGACATCCTATCAAGTTGCCAAGTATGCGTTGGATTGTTTTGTATTGGTAGAATTATGTCTTCAGTTGGCCCATGTGAGTAAGATATACTCACCTAACAACAAAACAGGAATATCATTTCCAATTGAGATAGATTCATGTGAGTGTAAATCAGTTTCAGACGCCCTCAACCTTGAGGTCAATTTGTTCAAATTCAATTTTCAGTTTTACAAACCTGGGCTCAATTTTGATAATAAGGGCTTTGCTAGGGATCGCCTGTTACTAAAGACAGAATTTCTACCCCTACCTCATCTTGAAGACTACTGAGAAGATTGTTCGAATGAACAACAAGTGATGAAAAGGCTATGGAGTAGGTTCACATTGCAACAAATTGTTAGCTTTGGTCTGAAAATCGACATCACGGGTGTAGAGGAAGATGGTAACTCTTTGGTAGATCCTATGTACCAGCGAGTTCAACCCATCACCATACCTGAAATTGACTGGATTGTGCCAGCGACAAATAATCTGGTATTTAAATCATTCCCTGTCATCCGGAGAACAGAAAAGTGGTTGAATGAACAGAGAGCCAAGAAGACTCAACCTCGCGGACTAAGATCAACTAGAACTTCAAAAGGACAAAAAACCACATGTTACGTTTGCTGACAAACCACTCAAATTTGTGATGCAAGTAGATCCAAAACTAAAGCCAACATAACTACTCCAAGGAAGAAGCACACTAGTCCTCCAGTGCTTACCTTTCCTACAAGGGTGACTCGATCCAAGACAAAGCGCAGAGAAAAGGAATCCCAAACATAAGAGGTGATTGATTTGGACTCGGGAGAGGAAGTTTAAAAGAAGATGGTTGAGGAAGAATTGGAATTCCCTAAACTGGACATGGGGTACCAACCAGATGTTACTATTAATCTGGATGATACTGCAGATTTCACCAGTGCACTGAGCATGGTTACAAACACCTCTGATACCACCCCAAAATGGTTGGAGATTGCGGTAAACAAGAAAAGAAAACCTACTCCCATTGATTTACCCTTGGACGATATGGTTAGCAGGTGCTTGGGAACCACACCGAAGCCCAAAAAGCTTAAAGCCACTTCGAGGATGTCTGTAGATCAACAAATGGGGACATGGGTTGCAGAGGTGGCCAGGCCCCTGATGGAGGAAGAAATTCAAGAACCAATTGTGGGAAATTTCAAGATGGAGAAAATATACCTTGGAGTAGCTGACAAAGATGCGGATAATCACCATTTCACGGACTTTGTGGAGAGGATGTTAAGTCATTCCTAGAAAGATGAGAAAGACAAGAAAGAACTTAAACAAATGTTAAGGGTGATGGCGTAATATATTGATGCAGTCTGAGGACCCAACCCTCAGCCCGTGTCTCAAGAACCTCAATCATTCGACTCTGGGTCATCGGCCAACCAAAAGTTCCTCGATCAAGTTCAAGGAGGGAGGATGATCGTGACGGTGTTTGATGAGTGGTTAGAAGGTATCATCCAGCAAGGGAGGAAATGTATTACAAAATCCAAGAAGGTTTATGATGATTTGATTGCAACTACCAGGGAATTGGATTCACAGACACTGGTCTGGGAGAAAGAGGAAAACAAATGGGTGAATGTAGTGGTGCAGATCAATCAAGTCCAGAGGTACAGCGTGGCCAAGCTCCTAATTGAAAATTCATCCAAAATGGTAGATGAAAACATACTCTATGCATGAAAGAAGAATGTGGAGTGGCGTAATTCTATACTCGAACAAGGGAAAACTTAATATTCCAAGCTCGGTAAAGAACTCGGCGAACTCATCTGGTCTCTCATGGATGAGCTTAGGTGCAATCTTGTGTCTTATGTGGATGAAAATGGTGTGGTAGAACAGGGAGAGAATGTCATGCTCTGGAGGCTAAGGGAAGAGATCAGAAAAGCCAAAGGCTAAACTGTTGGTTGTTGAAGCTCTTTCGAAACTAGCGCAAATGAAAGCCATGCTATATGTATGCTTATGACACTTACCCACCCGCATGGTGATAATTAAGGAGATCAAACGGGAAAAGGACGTGTGGAGGTAGAGGATGCCCCATGTCAATGTTCCTAATATCCAGGCGGTCCAGGAGTTCGTCATTTTATACAAAGAATGGAAAGCAACACAAGCCACGCCAGCACATCCAGCCCAATCCACATGATCAGGAGAAGCTGCTCAACCATACACATCTACTACATAGATTATCTAGTTAGATAGCACATTTTGGGGATAGTTTCTAATAGACAGTTGGGGAAAGTTTAGACAGTTTTTGCTTGTTTAATTTGTTTTTGAAACTCGGCTTAATTTTTGAAACCCCGATGGTTTTATTGGATATGATGTAAAGGACCAGTCATGGGATTGGCGCAGGGCTGATAAAAAAATTTAGAACAGACAATTTACAGTATGCATGTGCTTTTTGATGTTATCTAGAAGAAAACTTTACATCTGTGAATGCAAAGCAAATGATATTTTCAGTTGGGTTCTAAATTTGTGTGTTTGGGATGATATGGAGTAATGGTTTCTGTGAAAATCTTATTCTGATTAATTGGAATTGTCATACTTCGGATTACACCTTATTTATGTTCTTTACATGTTTGTTTGTCTGTGTCCAAAGTTGTTCAGAAGTTATTTGATTTAATTGTGAAGGATCTGTGAGTCCTATCAAAAATTAATCTATATATATGCATACATGTTTCGTATCCACTGTGTGTTGATGTGATGGATATCAGTTAACGCCTTTGTACTTTCTAGTAAAAAGTATATGTTGAGAATTTAGTTTAGTTTTGTTCATTGAAAATCTATCTAAGGGAGATGTACCTGTATAAAATTCAGAGGGGAATTCTTCGTGGTTCACCCAACTGTTGCTAAAGAGTTGTTCCTTTGTGGGGATAGAGTCTAAGAATAATTAAATTTAAAAAGGACAAATCTGTTAGCCAGCAATAATTAAATTAAAGTTTTAGAGTTTTACAAAACCTGAAGCCCCTCTGTAAGATTCAACATGTAAATCCATGGCTTCCATGAGGAACTGTATCAGATCACCTTAAACATATAAAATAATCTAATTTTAAAGTCTGTAAAACCGTGATAAACAAGGGCAGCCAAAGAGATGCTGCTGCAAAATTTGACTTATAACAGAGTTGGATTTTAACTGCTTCAAGCAAAATTAAAATAACAAAACATAAAAATTAAGGAGATAATACATTTACCACAGTCAATATTAAGGAAATAAATAGATTCATTTCTATTCAGTTGCTAAATATGTAATTTTCAAATGCAAATATTCTGCATTATGATAATAGCCCAGGCTAACATAAAATTTAAACCAGTCTGATGCAAGCTTGTTCTCTATCTGACATTGCATTGCATTTGAAAATTAATTCATACCATCTGCTAGTATGAATACATTATCCTTTTTTAATCCAAATCTTAAATAGCATTAATAATGTTTCAATTCCTTTGTATCATAGTTGAGTTTACATCATTAAGATCATTTAATAATCATAGAACTTAAAACCAAAAATTTAAGAATTTGAATCCACAAACAATTAATTCAATATGGAATGGCAACTCGCACTGAATCAGGCCCAGCTTTCATGTCCTCCCAAAGGAGCTCAGAAAGAGAAAAGGTTAGGGGACCTTCTTTACCTGTCAAGAGGAATATAAATTATCAAAATAAACAAAGCCATAAGACAATGTATCCCTATGAGAGTTTGAGCATTATTAATCTCAATAATGTGCTTAATTTATTTCTCTAAAAAATTTACTTCGATTTATCTCTGGATAAGATACGGTACATACCATTGCCAATAGGCTTGCCATCCCACATTGTAATGGGAAGAATAGGAAGCCCACTTCCCACAAGCATCATCTCGGCTGCATCTTTGCCTTCTTCTACAGTGATGCTTCCAACTCGAATCCCTGTAAGTAAGCCTTGTTCTACCAACTTTGGGGCAAGTGCCAACATTCGTTTCGCAGTGCACCCACTTAGAATCCTATCAAATGATGGTGCTAATAGTTCATTGGTTTTACTGATGAAGGCGACATTCACATTTGGTCCTTCAGCAATATAACCTTCATCATCAACCCAGATAGCAGAGTAAGCTCCTTTTTCTTCCGCACCCATTTTCGAGAGGGCATTAGGCAAATAATTGACATTCTTCATGGTTGCCATCTCTTGAGATTTCAAAGGTGTAGATGATGTTACAACTGAAACCCCTTCCTTAATTGGCAAATATGTTTCTTTGATCACAATGGCATAAAAAGAAGAAGTTGGTTGGCCAACAGGAGGGGTAAGTAAGAAATCTCCTGGACCTGCACTCAACCAATATCTTACATGCCCCATCTTACATTTTGATGCAGCTGCGGTTTGCACAAGGATGGTTCTCAAATGTGAGCGATCAAAAGGAGAGACAATCTTTGCCTTGGATGCAGATCTCAAAAATCGGTCCAGATGAGCATCCAATTCATACAGATGACTGCACACAAATAAATTATTAATGAAACTATACTTTTTATAATCAGCTCCATTTTACCAATTCCTCGTGAATATAATGTTTCAGTTAGACAATTTCAAAATGATCTTGATAATGAAATAGCCTTTATTCTAAGCACAATTAGGTGGTGCAGGGTGGTCTTATATGCTGTAAGCTACCCTGAAGTCTACGCACAGGGCACCAGTCGTCATGGACCTTAGGAGGACCTTCTCTTTCCTTCACAATTTTCTATATTATCAAAACATACAATCAATAACCACAGATCCACAGCTAATTGTGCAATTATAAACGAAAAATAGCCACAAGCTAAATGCTCCCAAGTGATAATTGAAGTGTTACTGCAATCTAAATGAGTGAAAAACTATATGGTCCCAGTATTAAGACCTCATATATAAGACTTCATTTGTAGTTGCAGAATTGATAATAACCCAAGAAAAGAATGGTGTTATTAGCAGAAACTGACATAGCAAAATATAAATGTGTGCATGATTATCATTTATTTTGTTCACTGACTTTTGGAATTTAATCTTTTGAGATCAACAGTAATTATTCAACAAACAAACAAAAAGTCCAATACAAACCCATGTAATATGAATTGGCAAACTTTGGAGAATAAAAATATCCAAGCCAATACTCGCATTTCATGTGCATGCCTGGCAATCATACTTGGCATTTAGTTGTATAAAAGTTTGCTCTAGTATTTCGTGAATTACAGATTACAAAGGGCTATGCAAGTGAACTGTCACATTGAAGGCCAGGGTCAATTGTGTATCTATTTGCACGATTGGTCATTTCAAATGTAAATTTAATGAAATCCATTGCAAGTTTTACATCAGTCCAAATTATATTATTGAGAACCATGTGAGTAACAAAAATTGCTACGGAACTGACTTTGACCATACTAAGCCATATACCCAAGCCAGATTCACAAAAGGTCTTGATCCCAGGCTGGTAGATTGACCAAAATACCCAGTAAACTCTTTCATAACTGTGTCCTGAGACAAACCAGGGGATACTGGGCAGGGCGCCCCATGCTCTGGTAAACTGTCAAACAAAGGCCAAACTCGGTGCATACTTAGGTCTTGAGCGAGTATAAAAAAAAAAAAAAAAAAACTCAAAACCTAAAACAAAACCAAAAAAACCTTCCCTTTACTTTTCACTTAAGAAAACTTCAATTGCTGCTTGTTGCTCCGGGCTGAAGTGTTGATTGGTGTCCAAACAGAGTTATCTTGCTATACCTGTGCCTTTATCAATGTTGATTAGCTGCCAAGAATATTGATATACCCAGCCCTAATAGGGCTTTGTTTTTACATAAAAAAATTCTTTTAGTACTATGATAACTTTTTCAATGAGTAAAGGCAACCAAGGGCTAGAGAGGGTTTGGTTTTTTCCCATATTTGTGTTCGTTTCAAAACTTACAGCTATAAGGATTTGGTGTAATGGCAGAAAGTTCTAAAATTGTGAGCCAAAGATCAAAACAAACTTCAAGACTGGCCGATTTCGCCATTAGGGAACATACAACAATGATAGACTATATTTTGGCAAAGGGGGTTATGCTCCACATTGTGACTGCCAAAACAAGTACACAAGAATTCATAAGGTAGGCGAAACCCTTTTCATGTGTAATTCTAGGCTAAGGAATCTAAATAGATAATATCAATAAACCTATGCAAAGAAGCAATGCTAACAGAATTTTAAATGCAATAGGAAAAAATAATGGCACACTCACAATATAACAAGATTATTTATCCTAGAAAACCTTTTTAGGGGGGTGGGGGTCGGTGTGTTAGGGGAGTGATAGGATAACTAGCAGAAACAGCACTTGTTCTTTAACTCAAGCAATCACAAAACAATAAGATATTTCTCGATTGTGCTTAACCTTAACCCATGTCTGAGTATGTAGGCACATCAACATATGAAAGCACTAAGCAGTCTTACAAAACAATGGGTATAAACCATGGGCTGAAAAACACCTATAACAACCCAAATATTTTTCTAGCATGACCCCTAATAATCCATTGCTGGGGCACGGCCTAGGGTCCTGTTGGTGTGTGTTTTATGACACAAACAACTCAGAATAAAATACCAGGGGTACTGTATCCTCTCTTGAACAAAGTCTCCAATGTGCTAAACTATGTGATCACAAAGTAGACTCCAAGGTTCCAAATGCGTGTGATTTTGCTGTTCAGGATAGACTCTCGTGGTAGGAAGATTTGCTGAAAACCTCCAAGGGGACTTACCTAGTATAATTTCAATGCCTTCAAATGATTTTGACTTTGAGCTTCTGGATTCTACTTCTACTGAGATTTTTTTTAAAAAAACAGAAAAAGATTAAGGGCTGAGGAAGATTATTCTAACTTCAAACTAGACCTATGAACTTCTGGAGACAAATTTGCAAACGTGGAATCTAAACCAATCCTTGCTTCGCCAAATTCAACAGCTACACAAGGAAGGTGCTATATTCTAAGAGATTCAAAGGATTTTCACATTACACATGCTCACCAAAATTTGAACAATGAACATGGTAATGAAAGTTAAGTTTCAATCACAAGTTCAGACTAACCTTGCACAATAGTTGAAAATCATCAAACTCGCAAAAATAGAACATAAATTAGGCTTTCTAGAAAGAGCATCAACAACTACTTTATTTTTCTCTTTCATGTACTCTAAGTCAAAATCACATGTTCGGAGCTTACTCACCCATTTTTGTTGCTTGTCATTCAAGCCACATTGGCCAAGGAAGAACTTCAAGTTGTGATCTATCTTCACCACGAGCACCAAATACTATAGGAAATTGGCCAAAGCATACATTATAGCCATCATCTCTTTGTCATAGATAAATTATCTCTTTCTTGTATCTTTCTATTTCCTTTTTTATAAATGTTATGGGATGTCCCTTCTATACCAAGATAGCTCCAAATCTCTCTCTCAAACCCTTACACTCAACAACAAATGGTTGTGAGAAATTTGGGATAGAAAAAAAAGCCATAAACTCATTAGCTCCTTAAGTTTGTCAAAAACATTGTGAGTTGTTTATGTCCATACGAAAGTTGCTTTCTTTGTCATATCAATTAAGGGTGCTACTAGCTATGAAAAACCTCCTAAAATACTGCAAAGGCTAAAGATCCTCTTAGTTGTGTCAATGTGGTACGAGGCCAATGGAAGATGGCTTGAATCTTCTCTTAATCACTTGAACACCCTAAGCACTAATGTCATGGCACAAGCATTAGATCCCCATTACCCCAAACTCAAATTTTGATTATTTTGTAAAAAGGGCTTGCTATTTTAATCTTCTATATCTAAACGATTCAAATAATCTTTCAAAGTCTTATTGTAAATCGAATGTTATCCAAGAAAACCAATACAATGTTTCTCAATTGATTGTAGAAAATATGGTTCATGCATGAATACCAATTGGCCGGTGCATTTGACAAATCAAAAGTCTTGACTAAGAATTCAAAATGCTCAAAGTGACACCTAAATATTATCTTAGGTGCATCCACACCCCTTATATGAATCTAGTGGTAGCTTGATCTCAAATCAATCTTTGAAAAATACACAACTCCATGCAACTATCAATTATTTCATCAATCTTGCAAATGGGATACCTATTGTCAATGGTCTTCTTGATTAGAGCTCTCCAATCAATAGAAATCTACATGATGCCATCCTTTTTCTTCATAAGAACCATGGAGAAGGCAAATAAACTAGAATTGGACCTAATGTGCACATCTCCAAGAACTCCTTTATGGCCTTTTCTATCTCTTTCTTGTACATCCTTGAGCAGCAACAATGAGTGGTGATAATAGACATAAAGCTTACTTCCAACTCTATGATATGCTAGAATTTTCTATCAAGTGGGCAGTTGTGGTGGCAAATCACTAAATACCACACAATGCATGTCCACAATATTCTAAATATCAACATGATAAGTGCACTACTCGGATAAATTTGTAGGCCTAACCAAACAACTTGTTGCCCATGCAACTTGCCCTTTGTGGATTTCCTTCTCCATCCTCCAATGCTCCACTAGAAATTCCTCTAAGCACCATCTAATGTCTCCAAATTATGTCTATCCTAATTAGCCCTTAAATTTGCCCTAAAATCACAATTGCACAAGATTAGGGTTAGGGTTTACCATATATAGGATTTCTTCAATTATGAAATTCCAAACTTGAAATCCTGCAACACAGTTAGGGTTCATATATAATCATAATGTCATAGTTATATTTCTTAAAATTATAAATAACATACATAAATAATGTAGATCAATTCGATAGATTGCTGGAGTTATCTTGAGGATGACCCAACCATAGAACTAATAAGGTAGGGTGACTTGATGAGGTGCCCCAGAAGCTTCCTACCTACCCAAGAGCAGATTTATTATCCCTCTTGGTCTCATGTGGCCCTCATCATGCATATGAGGTGGCGTACCTAGTGTGCGGCCCTATCGCTGTTCTCCATCTTGTCATTCCTAACTTGCTTCTAATGATTGAACACCCATTCACCATGGTAGGGATTGTGAAGAGCACTCACAGCAAGGTGCCCCGAAAGCCTAACCTTCCTAAGCCCAAAAGCAGTCCACTTTGTTCACCCTTTGGCCCCATGAGGACTCCCTATCACAACCATGAGGTGGCCTGCTTAGAAGGTGACGTCATAGCTGTTCTCCCAACTATGACTACGTCATTTCCCCTACCATGACTAATTGCAGCAGACAGAAAACATACATGATATTTCACAGATAAACTCTATATTACAACATCCATATATATGTTTCCTACATTATTTCTGTATCAGCAACACACACACACATATATCTATTAGGCTATGTCTATTAGTTTATAAACAAATATCACTCAGGTAATTATATACACTAAATCTTCAGGAAGTATGCAAAGGCAGATCAAATTATCTTTCAGCAATTCAAAAACAAGCAAATATACACATCAAATAATCTCTTACTATAAAAAGATAATTAGCAAAGTAGAAATAGATAATTAGCAAAGTAGAAGTAAACAGATATGTACATAGTAATTTTATGGGGATCCCCCATACCATAGCATACGATCTGCACTTGCAAATATATTTGTATTTGCTAGTAATTTGGTTTCTTTCCCAAATTCGATTTCCTTTCCTTCTCTGCCAGTGATTGAATAAATGAATGTGGGTATGATTGGTTGACACTTAAATGATAGATGTTTGAATAATGAATTGATTGATTTGATAGGCATTTGATGATTGATTTCTGATTCCAAGATGTGATTTGATTGAGGATGATTTGATTGTTGTAGAAGGTAAATCCACCATGAATAAAGAAATAATACTTTGATTAATTTTGTTAGTATTTGGCAGTCTAATTAGTTGTCCCCAAGAGATTGTGTTGGTTGCTGACAGTTGGCAATCTTAACCAACCGTCCAACACTATTTATGTATGGTTCGGGAACCAGTTCAAAAGATGATTGTACAGACATCACATTGGAAATAAAGTATATCTTTCTACCAGTCTTATGTGTTATATTTGAACTACAACGTTTTATGTGTTCTATTCATATTCTTGTTTTACTCTGAGTATTAAAACATATACCCCGTAGGAGTAAACATTTTGGCGTCATTGCCTGTTCAAACCTAGAGATCTGACAGAAGGCCAACAGGCAGGATGGCGGAATAATGGGCTGCTCGTTCGAACAAGTGTTTGTAACTGACAGTGACGTCGAAGACAACAAAGAAGAAACACAAGAGGATCACTTGACAAAAAAACAGTGTTACCCGAGGACGCGTTTTAGGCATTACTTGACCCATCCCGAAAATGGGAACGTCCCAGAAACTCGGAAACCCGTCCCCTAGCTGTCCCATAAAATTAATGTTTGAATTTGATAATTTGTTTGACTCCCACTCTCATGTGAACTCTCAATTTAAATTATTTAGCACAAACATTATATGTAAGGTTCTATAATGTATATAAGCATGCTTTATCCATGTTATCATACGAATATTTAAAATTTCCCTATATATTTTAAGTTTTCCATATTTTTTATATAGTTGTCCCCATTGTCGTCCCCTCCTCTGAGAAAAAAAATCCATCTCGGAAACTTGTTCCCTCGTCCCCCCCGTCCTAGAAACTCGGGGTAACATAGCAAAAAACATGTTACACCCGTGGGAAGTTTTGACTGATCAGTACATGCAGAGGGAAGCTTGAGAGAGAGCGATCCCTAAAGGCACGATATGCGACGAACTCACGTTGTGACTTGCGGTCTATGATATTCTCAGAGTTATTCCAAGGTTGTTGGCTCGCAATCTAATTGAAGTACACAAACAGCATGAGGAAAGGCAAAGGGAGCAAAGTCAGCAAAAAATACAATGGTACGAAGAAAGGACCCGTAGGGCGGAAGAAGAGAGGGATATTGGCTGACGGCGTACCCTTGTCAATTAATGCCCCTACGACCAAATAAGGACCGATGTACCACATAACCAAGACGAGGGAGGATCAGTATGAAGATCTCTTCGTCTGAGAGAACAGAGTGAGAGAAGACGACAGTTACGAGAAATAGTCGAAAAGTCAGAGAGTCCAGCAAAAAGCAAGAGACATAGTGTGAGACGAAGTCGTAGTCGAGGGAGGGCAAGACTGTGTAGGTGGAGTGAGTTGAAAGAGGTTGTTAGAAACCTACCACTCACGGACGATGAAGCAAGTGAACATCTCATCGACTAGGCCAATAACCAAGCGGCGCACTCTGCTTCCAATGAAGACTCCAAATCTTTAGACAGTACCAGTACCACAAGCCTACCCATACAGCCAGACAAAGGGAAAGAGTGGAACCTCCAAACCAAGGTTGCCGAAATTTTTGAAACTACCTTGCAGAATGTTCAGAACCTATCCCTTGGAGAAGAACCAAGAATAGGGGGACCAAAACTGAAGACTAAGGAGGGAGTACAGACACAAGGGAGGTGACCAAGGTGTAGACAACGCATCTAGATGTGTAGAGGACTCGCGTGTGGCTGAAAGTGCAAGTGAGGCACCAGAACACAGCCGAGAAAGAGGCACTCCATTCTAGTCAGATACACAAGTACCTATTTAGCAAAAGCAATGGCGAACACCTCAGCAAAACAAAAAACCCTCAAATTCATAAGTGATGGATCGGAGGATCTTATACGCTAGTGTAGGACTTGCGTGACAATATGGGAAGCCAACGGTGAAGATGACCATGACTATTGGTTGAAGGCGTTCCCTGCCACATTACGCGGCTTGCCATTGACTAGTACACAGACCTGCCAAGAGAGAACAAAGCAACATGGAATGATCTCAAGAGGGCATTCAAAGAGGAATTCAAACTACTAAGAGATGACAACCAAATAGTAGCACAAATCTATAACACGAAGCAAGGGAAAAATGAGAATGTACGAGCTTACAATCATAGGCTCAAAGAGTTGCTCGGCAAGTTGGAAAATCAGCCAGTCGATGGGTTGAAGAAGAGATGGTTTATTGAAGGGTTGATTCCCTCACTACACAAGAAGATGAAGGTGGTGCCCGAATCCTCGTATGCCAACACCTACAATCAAGTGATGGACATCGAGAGCGAAAGTAAGACATCAAGGGGGAAGACCAAGAAGGCAAGTGATGATGATAGTACGGGAGAGAGCAGCGACGGAGAGTCTAAGACCGTACAGGCCCTTCGGAAGGACATGATGCGGATGATGAGGAAGTTGAGAGCACAAAAAGAAAGTCCCAAGGAAGGTAGGGTTGTGGTGCACAAACTACAAAGTCGAAGGCCGCACGAAGGCTAACTGCCCAAAGAAATCATTCCGCAACATCTGTCAGGAACTGGGACATACCATCAAGGAATGTTTGTGCAACTTGAAGACAGGGAGCACACAAGTGCTCTTCGCCCAAGGGGAGAAAGCAACCCCACCAACCACACCACCAAGGCCACCTACAAACTCCAACGCCTCGCCAGGCGAGTACTGTAACAACCCGCGAGGGAACAACAAAAATAGTAATACACCTAGAAGTAGGATCTAGTACGATGTGAAGGGTCAACCCATGATCGAATGCCAAAGATGTAATGAGTGGGGTCACTTCGCACGGGACTGTCAAAGTGATCAGAACAATGGGAGTTTATTGTGCAAGTGGTGTGGTTCAAGGAACCATGAACACACTGACTGCGCAAAACAAAAAGAAGTAAATATTTTGGACATAAAAAACACGAAGGAAGAAGTGTTGGGATCACCAGGCCTTAGACCAAGAAGGCAGCATACCCTGACCCCTGTACGGAGAAGAGACTTCAAGAAGCCAAGGCGGACATTGAACAGGAAATGAAGTTGGAGTCCACTGTCACCAATACTCCACTGCAGTCAGAGTTTGTAAAAGCCATCATAAGACAGATGTTGCTAGCCACTATACACGTACGGGTATCCGAACTTCTGCAAACCATGCCACAATTAAAGATAGCAATTACCAACATAGTTGGTACTAACACAATTGACTAGGACCATGGCAAGCCTACTGATAAGCCAGCAGACAATGTCACCACTGACCCAATGCTACTAACAATAGGCATTGGGTGGAAGCCGGTTGTCATCGAGATGGAGATAATGGGATGACAGTTGACAAGCACTATCGTCGACGAAGGCTCCGGCGTAATTGTACTACCAAAGGAGACATGGAAGGCCCTGGACAAGCCCACGCTCTGGCCGCCAACTTTTCATCTGGTAGGTGTCAACCAGCACGACATCAAACCACTCGGGACATTGATGGCATAGGTCACCATTAGCACTCAATATTTCTTCTTGGACTTCATTGTCATCCCACTGAAAAAGATGACACATGACGCCCTCCTCGGAAGAGGCTGGTTGATCACGGAAAAAGAAAACCATAACTGGAAAAAGAACACTCTCCATCGAAAGTGACAGGAGTTAGTATGTCATTGACCTACAAAATTAGGCAAAAATTCGGGAGTTGGCATCGGACTCAAAGAGGAAGGAGAATTTGAGATGGAGGAAGGTTGGATAATGGAACCTGTTGTCACAAAAGTCTGCACCCGGGCTTAGGTGGTGGTTAGCGACCTAAGCGACCTCATGAAACATGGAAAGAACCTCCATGTGTGGGACTTGCGCTTTGAGGCTGAATCTCCGGAGAAGGTTGGCTTCCTTTACAATCAAGGTGCACCTATACTACTGCTTTTAAGGAAAACGGAGAAGGATTACATGAAAAATAAAGCGAGGTGATGCACCAGATTGAAACTTTGGATCTCTTTGCCTATAACTGCACAAAACATTAATAAAGCACCCAAATACAACAGATCTCAGCGTTATTCTATCCTCTTAAGACACATATGCAGATCAGAACTAATGAAATGATGCAAAGAAGAAAGCTCTCAAAGTGCAGCATCCATGAGTACATCAACACAACATATGAACAAGGAAAACAGAAGAGAAACAATCCATACATGGCAAGAAAATGCACAATATATCAGACTGGCAAGATAAGGTAAAACAAAGGTTTCTATTAATGCATAGGAAAATAAGAAATTCCAGTTGCAGAGCCTAAGCTACTACAAAGAACCAGAGAAGAACCCACCAAAAATATGTACAAAATTTGCCTTTATAGATCAGGCATAACTCATGATTAAACATGAAGTTCAAACCCCTCTAGGGTTGAGTCAAGTTACAAATGTACAACTAAATGAATATCAAATAAAAAATTTGATCTCTGAGTGAACATTCATCCATGAAGTGACAGGAAGAACAAAATTGAATGCACCAACAGTTGAAAGGGATTAAATATCTCTGCAAATGGCAAATGAGCATGGGATGCACTGGCATCGTATTACAAAACCCAAAAGAAGTCGTTCAGCATTGAATAATCAGTCTTGGTGCCGTGTGCAGGCCGCAAACAGTCAAATCAGGCTGCTACCAAAGAAAAGTCAAATCGGCAAACACGACATGTTAGCCCACCTGAAATATCGGCAAAACATGCCATAGGTCTTGCCGATGTTAGCCCTGCCGACATCGCGATTTCGCACATCACCCCCAACAAACTGTTTGGGATAAATGGGAAAGAAACCAAGGCCATTGATTAACATGAAGATGCACAGCTTAAAAATTTGAGAAAAATATGGTAATTCACTAATAGCACTAGCCCACATCACTTGACAGTCGAGCAAAATGGATCCACATGGCAAAACCTGATTGGTTTCGCCATTTCGCAAGATGTCATTTCACCCCCTTGCAAAACCGTGAAATGGGGACTAACACATGTTATCCCACCAGGGATATCGACAAAACATGCCATAGGTCTTGCCAACATTTCCCATCGGGGAAACATGACCTATCGGGATGCGTTTTCATTCTCCTAGCGACCGTAGAAGTTTCTCCGATGAATGTCATGTTCATAAGATTTCAATGAGAGTTTCACCGATATTTTATTTCAGCAAGACAAAAGGGAAGCTCTAGCGAAACAAAAAGCGAACACCAGGGGTAGGATAACATGACATGTTAGCCACTGGAAAACATGACGTGTTAACCCATTGTAACAGAGTTCAGCCCATGATGAAGATTTCTCAAATCGATTATCTGTGATGAGCTTAATGGTGGCAAAAATAGCCAACATTTCTAGCGACTCAGAGGGGATGCTTGCCTGCTAAGCACATGATCAATGGCCTTTAAGCAATCCATTGGACATAGAGTCACCAGCACTGAAACGTGTTAGCCACCTATAACTTCATGAAATCCGCAACCTGAAAAAAGACCAAAACTTGCTATCTCCAGAAGAAATAGATGTGCTCGTGCACTTCTTGGAAAGCTGAAAATCTACTCTACTATGTACACACATTTATAAATAAAAACATCAACAAAGCCATTCACTAGCTTGTTGAAATAGTTGCCCTTCCTGACAAGTTGTTTGTTCCTTTCATGCATATGGGCAACCAGCCAGGGCAGCAAGCATGACAGGCATACAATAGCTTGCTGGAATGCCCTCCCAATGCTGAGAACAAAGAAGCTCTCTGACACTAGAATATTGTCATTTTGAGCAAGACAGACTTGCTCCTTGTGATCTTCACCCTCATGTTCTGAAGCAAGCATGACCAAGGGCAACTTGCAAATTTCTTGCAGAGCTAGATGCCTTATGGGCCATCCTCTTGATGGTGCTAGGTCTAAGCAATCATCCTTGATCGTGTTGTGCTCTGCAACCTTTTCATCTTGATGGCCAGCAGGGGTTGGCTCTGATGGTGCCGCTGGCAGTGTGTCTCTTCCTCTTGTCATTGTCGCAACTCATGATCTTCAATTGGAGGAGATGATGGCTTAATATCAATAGATGAGCAAATAGCATCGAACTCATCTAAAAGGTCATCCTCATCATTAATCTCTTCTATAACAACAAAAATAATATGCATAGGTTGAGGGACAACCTCATGCATATCGGTATGCTCTTCCTCAAGGACAAAGATATCCTTGGGGGCCTCTTGATCATTCTCCATATCATGGAGGACCTCATGTTGCAGAAATTGATTTTTTTCTTCTTTTTGCAACAGGCCCTCTAATTTTTGTAAAGGCTCAATAGCCAAGGTTTGTTCCTCAAGGCCAAGAACAACTTTGTTGTCTTCTTCCTCAACAAAAGAGGGAAGCTCTTCAAATAAGAGAACTGGATCCTCTTCCTTTTGTTCAATCTTCGTTTGCAGAGAGGTTTGAATGGGTATATCCTTCTCAATGTCCTCTTGCAACTCCTCTTTTTCTTCCTCCTTTGGTTGCTCTTGATTGTCTTCCTGCTGCAACTGATGGTTATGCTCTTCTTTTTTCTTGCAGCAGGCCTGATCTCTCTTCCCCTTCTTAAGCTTGATCAACTATGATTTGTTCCTCAAAGACGAGAACCTTTTTTTTTCTTTTCCCTAATCCACCTCAAATGGCAGCCTTGGTTCTATCCTCTCCTCCTACACTACTTGAGGAGTTATAGCAATAGGAGGCTCATTCACATGAAAGCTTAGCACATCAATTTCTTGTCCAAAAAAAGGATTTGGAAAGAAACTAGAAGAATGAACCTCATGTCCTTGAACAGGCTCTTATGATAGAGGGGACCTCTTGAAGCTCGGAATGACAAGTTTGGGGAAAGGGGCCCTATGCTCTTGTGCAGATTCTTGCAAAGGGGAAGGATTGCTTTGTCTAAAGCTGGCAAATTTGCGTCTAGGAGCTTCATGTGCTTCAGATGCTTGCACTTGAGCAAGCTTGAGCCTTGTCTCCTCCTCTTCTGCAATTGTCCTTGCAAGGTCCTCTTCAAACTGCCTTTTTTGTGCCTCCCACTCTTGAGAGTGAAAGAGGGAATGATAATCTGGCTCTTCTTGTTGAGGATAAGCCTGATAAGCATATTCTTCCTCATATTGCCCTTGTTGGACCTCCATTTGTTGTTGCATATTGAGCTCTTGCTGCCTTGCAATTTTATCACACAGCCTGTTGAGGTCTTGCAATTGCTCGGTCATATTAAACTCATCCATCTGCTTCTTGAAGTCCAACAATTGCCCATGGACCTCCCTGCCTAGGTCTTGCAGCATAGCTTGCATCTTCAACGCCATGGCTTCGAGTTTATCTTCTAAAGACATTGGGACTGGTAGAGCAAGGGTGGGAGGGTGGTAGGCATATTGGACATGTTGGTTGTACGGTGCAACAAATGGATTTGGGTCATAAACAGGTTGTGGTTGAGGCTAGAATTGATAATAAGAGGGTTGAGAGATAGAAAAATCATGATATGAAGGGAACAATAAGCATTTCTATGAAAAGGATACATGATTAGGCATTCAAATAAATATTCTCATTGGAATATCTAAAAAACATGAAAGGTCAGAGTTGATCTTTACACATACCAACACTTGGACTTGAAAACAGTAGATTTTGCACTCGGAGTCACCATGGTGTTTGATGGAAATGCCTCCAAAGGCTGGCGGCATTGAGAATAACACCCAAATTCTCAGTGAATGATGACTTTAAACTGACTAACTCGCTGACTTGTGCAACTGAATTTGTGTCCCATCGGGCGTGCCAAAAACTATTGTCACAAAAGTCTGCACCCAGGCTTAGGTGGTGGTTAGGGACCTAAGTGACCTTGTGAAACATGGAAACAACCTCCAAGTGTGGGACTTGCGCTTTGAGGCTGAATCTCCGAAGAAGGTTGGCTTCCTTTACAATCAGAGTGCACCTAAACTACTGTTTTTGAGGAAAAGGGAAAAGGATTACATGAAAAATAAAAGGGGGTGATGCACCAAATTGAAACTTTGGATCTCTCAGCCTATAACTGCACAAAACATTAATAAAGCACCCAAATACAACAAGTCTCAACTCTATTCTATCCTCCTAAGACTCATATGCAGATCAAAACTATTGAAATGATACAAAGAAGAAAGCTCTCATAGTGCAGCATCCATGAGTACATCAACACAGCATACGAACAAGGAAAACAGAAGAGAAACAAACCATACATGGCAAGAAAATGCACAATATATCAGACTGGCAAGATAAGGTAAACAAAGGTTTCTATTAATGCATAGAAAAATAAGAAATTACAGTTGCAAAGCCTAAGTTGCTGCAAAGAACCAGAGAAGAACCCACCGAAAATATGTACAAACTTTTCCTTTATAGATTAGGCATAACTCACGATTAAACATGAAGTTCAAACCCCTCTAGAGTTGAGTCAAGTTACAGATGCAGAAATAAATGAATATCAGATAAAAGTCTGATCTTTGCGTGAACATTCATCCATGAAGTGATAGGAAGACCAAAATTAAATGCACCAATAGTTGAAAGGGATAAAATATCCCTCCAAATGATAAATGAGCATGGGATGCACTGGTGTCGTGTTATAGAACCCAAAAGAAGTCGTTTAGCATTGAATAATCAATCTTGGTGCCGTGTTCTGGCCGCAAACAGTCAAATTAGGCCGATGGCAAAGAAACGTCAAATCGGCAAGCACGACGTGTTAGCCCACCTGAAATATCGGCAAAACATGCCATAGGTCTTGCCGATGTTAGCCCCACTGACATCGCGGTTTCGCACATCACCCCCAACAAACTGTTTGGGATAATTGTAAAACTGCGAAAGAAACTGAGGCCGTTGATTAGCATGAAGATGCACAACTTAAAAATTTGAGAAAATATGGTAATAGCACTAGCCCACATCACTTAACAGTCGAGCAAAATGCATCCACGTGGCAAAACCTTATTGGTTTCGCCATTTCGCCCCTTGCAAAACCGCGAAATGGGGATAACACGACATGTTATCCCACCAAAGATATCGGCAAAACATGCCATAGGTCTTGCCGACCGTTTCCCATCGGGAAAACATGGAAAACATGGCCCATAGGGATGCGTTTTTAATCTCCTAGCAACCATAGAAGTTTCTCAGATATGTCATGTTCATAAGATTTCGATGAGAGTTTCACCGACATTTGATTTTGGCAAGACAAAAGGGAAGCTCCAGCGAAACAAGCCAACACCAGGGGTAGGATAACACGACGTGTTAGCCACAAGAAAATATGACGTGTTAACCCACTATAACAGAGTTCAACCCATGATGAAGATGTCTTAGATCGATAATTTGTGATGAGTTGAATGGTGGCAAAAATAGCCAACAGAACCCAATGAGGAAGAAGTGTTGGAACTTGGAAGTTGCCCGAAGGGTGAGACAAGCTCTCTCAACGAGTTGTTCCATTGGCAGATGGAGGATTATGAAGTGTTCCACCCTAAGTGAAACAAGTTGTAGATCAGAGAAATTGAAGAAACTGGTACGAAGAAGGCCACCTTCCCACCAGAGTATGAGGAATACAAGGAGGGAGTATCGAGAGTCGATGATACACTAACCCATTGGTTTGAGGGACAAGGCGATCAAATATGAAGAGTCAAGCGTGAAAAAGATAAATCTTGGTGATGAGGACAACCCAAAGATGATCTTGGTCAGTAAAGGACCATGAGGAATGAAAAGAAAAATGGAGGATGAAGGCATCAAACGAAGCAAAAATGAGAAAGGTGTCAAGGTCATATGTAAAATTGTGAAAAAATAAAAAAATATAAAGTGAAGCATTATTTTAGAAGGATGGGAGTTAGAAAAATAAAATTTTAAAAATTAAATATGGGGAAAATAGAGGATGGCACTTTAGCAAAATATTGCAATTGGAAAATATTATTAAAAGGACACAAAGAAATGCTAAAATAAAAAGTTTAGCCCCTCTTGCAAAAATAATAAAGTTTGAAAAGACCCTTGGTAGAATTGGAGATTTGGCAGGTACTTGGAATCGAGCAAAAAGAACAAAACACACTGATAGAAAAAACGTACACAGCAACCCATCTCCCTTCTGTACCATATGGGTCTTCCTGGAATTGACGGTACCATACGGGAGTGCCATCGTATGGAGGGCCCTACAAAACACCTTACGAAGGTTGTTCATCGTCGTATGAAATCATCAATTAACGTACAAAAGTTGCAAGCAAAGAGAGTTTTCGTTGTACGGGAATTTTAGACATACCAAAGGACTTGATCACCGTACGGACGCTGAGTCCTTCCACCATACGGACACTTTTGGCAGCACAACACTCAATAACTTGCTTGTATTACGTACAAAGCATTTTTGTGACAACACAATTGCCTAGTTGGTTGTACAAGGTTTGACTCTCTGTGAGCATCAAGCAGTCGGTACGGGTGAAGGGTTTGGCATATCGTGGAAGTGACTTGGTAGCAACCTGTCAGTACCTTGGCAGGAGAAGTGTGGAAGTAGCGTGGCAATACCTTGGTAGGGGAAGTGTAGCAACAATGTGGCAGTACCCTAGTAGTTGTTAGGTAATAGCACCAACATTGGCAGTTTTGCCGGTAGCACCGCCAAAGGTGGCAATTCTGTCAGTAGTATCATCGCCAGAGGTGGAAGCTTTGCCAATAGCACCACCAGAGGTAGTAGTTCCACCATAAAACAGGTACCAGTGGCCTCACCCGTCATCCAATCAACAACTTTGTACGTATCAATGGTTCCACCAATGGATAAGGTGACTGCCACTATGTCACCTGCCATACCATCCATAGTGCTAACCACCACAATGCTTGCCATGGTGCCAACTGCCACCATGACAGGTACCAGCCTACCAAGTGTGAACCTACCAGGTGCCAGCTTACCAAGTGCAAGTTTGCTAGGTGTCATCCTGCCAGGTGTCAGCTTGCGATGTGCCAGCCTATTAGGTGTCATCCTGTGATGTGCTAGACTACCAAGTGTCAGCGTGCCAACTTGCCAAGTGCCAGACTGCCAAGTACTAGCCTGCCAGGTGCCAACCTACCAAGTCCCAACCTGCCAGGTGATAGCCTACCAAGTGCAAACCTGCCAAATGCCATGGTGCCCAGTACCAGGTTGGCCAACCTGCCAAGTGTCAGTCTACCAAGTGCAAGCTTGCCAAGGACTAGCTT
This sequence comes from Thuja plicata, assembly GCA_018584345.1. Taxonomy (NCBI): domain Eukaryota; kingdom Viridiplantae; phylum Streptophyta; class Pinopsida; order Cupressales; family Cupressaceae; genus Thuja; species Thuja plicata. Next base: position 860,926 of record MU225585.1, on the reverse strand, counting down.
CCCAAGTACCAACATGCCAAGTGCCAAACTGCCAGATGTTAATGTGACAGATGTCACTCAGCCACCATACACCATGGCAGCCATTGGAGGGTGCGAGGAGGATGAAATGGAGGAGCATATTAATGCAACCACCTTGACAACCACATCTGTGGTAGTATTCAGCTAGGAGTGCCAACTGACGATGTTGAGAATGAGACACTACCGACTGAGGGTGTTTAGGGTGAGACACTACTAGTCGAGGGTGCTAACGGTGAAACACTGCCAGTCGAGGATGTTGAGGGTGAGACACTGCCAGCCAAGGGTGTTGAGGGTGAGATAGTGCCAACTGAGGGTGTTGAGGGTGAGACACTATTAGCTGGGGGTGCTAAGGGTGAGACACTGCCAGCGGAGGGTGTTGAGGGTGAGACACTACCAGCGGAGGGTGTTGAGGGTGAGACACTGCCAGCCGAGGGTGTCGAGAGTGAGATCCATGCCACCATTTACTCATGGTCGCAGTTGCTGGGAATTCCACCAAAGGCCCCACAAACGCCAGTTGAGTCCCCTAGGCTCCTTTCAAAAGCCACAAGGATATCATTGCGGGAATGGGATAATGTGCTACGGTTGAACAAACCGAACCGCCACGACCCTATTGGTACACTCCACCAATATGCCCACTAGTTGGAAAAGATGGCTCTGTTCATGGGACGAGTAGAAGCAATCACTTGGGATCTCGACATCGGGCAAGACCCTTTGGTGGCATACACAGCTAAGAAGCTTCTCACATTTATGCAGGTTGAGTGCCACAAGGAGTTTGCTCAGTGTTTGACAATGAAGGGATGGCCACAGATAGAGACAGAGGAAATGAAGACCGCTTGGTGGCCTCGTGGTTGTGTCCTCCATGCACTACATAGCATGGAGAAATGTTTTAGAGAGTTGTTGTTATAGCATAACCACCTCACAGTTGCACTAGACAAGTCAAGCACAACAAGGGAAAAGACCACCCAACACTTAGAGCGGGATTGGAAAGCCTTCTTCGAGTTGGTCGAGAAGAGCATAACACAATTGGCTCAGGGACACTCTTGAGTCACTATTCTGGAAAGTGCGATGGTAGAACTACACGAGCAATTGGCACAAAGGGACTTACAGTTGCAAGAAAAAACTAATGAGTTGTTGACTATGCAGGAAGGGATGAAAGGGAAGGATGTTGAGCTTGAGAAGGCAAAGAAGCAATTAATGGAGGCGACCAACATGGTGAAGGCATCTCGACAACTAGAGATGGCAGCCGCACAGTGTCTTCAATGCCTTCAACAACAATCAACCACGCCAATCTCTTCAACTCCAGGGACATCCCCTCGCCCCTCTTCTTAGTTTTCTTTATTGTATGATCTGCCCCATTTTGCTTTTTGTTGTCTGGAAAGCGACACTTCTTTATGGGGGGGCTAATGTAGACAGCAAATACGCCACAAATAAAGAAATAATGCTTTGTTTAGTTTTGTTAGTATTTGGCAATGTAATTAGTTGTTCCTAAGAGGTTGTGTTGGTTGCTAACAATTGGCGGTCTTAACCAACCATCTAACACTATTTGTGTATGGTTCAAAAACCAATTCAGAAGATGATTGTACATACATCACATTGGAAATAAAGCTATATCTTTCTGCCAGTCTTATGTGTTATATTTGAACTGCTATGTTATATGTGTTCTATTCATATTCTTGTTTACTCTAAGTATTTAACATATACCCCATAGGGAGCAAACAATTGCTTGTTTATTCACTTTGGTGAGTTGATCTTTAATAATTGAAAGATTTTTTTATTCAGCCTATACGGATTCATAGATTACTTGATTTTGCGATGCAGTGATGAGTGATGAGTGATGATGTATTGATGTTTACTTGGAATAACCTCTCCTTTATGATTTACAAGTGAAAGGGTCACCACCTTTCTTAAGATTTGAGTCACCACTTTTCATTCTTGCCTCTAAGAATAATATATTATTCTCCCAATTGATCTCCCTTTTTTATTACATGCCCTTCTTCAATGAAATTCTTCTCTTTTATACCTCCTTTGAGTGTCACATCCTTTCATTTGTTAATTAACCCTTTGGTTATAAAAAGATAAATCTGTTTGACAACTGTTGCCACTTTCACTTCCTACCTCTCACTTCTCAAATCTGTCTTTACTACTTTTCAAATCTGTACATATCACATTTAAGATCTGCATATCTTCTTCTAGATCTACATATCTTATTTTCATCTTTCCTTCTCAATTCTTATTTCAGATCCCTCCTTATGCTTCTTCTCTGCATCTGCTCTAGATCTCCTCTACTCTTTTTTTCCCATTCCATTTGATCCTTCTTCTCCTTTATATCTTCCCATGTGAGGGAGAGGTCACACCTTTTCATCATATCTGCCTTTTGGCAAGAATCACAACCCTTCATTATTGTCCCTGTTTCGAAGAGTCACAACCCTTCATGACTACAACCCTTTTGAAGTGTCACAACCCTTTCAAAGAGTCACAACCCTTCATAACTACAACCCTTCACCTTTTGAAAGTCACTTCCTTATTTTCTTCCCTTTCCTTTCCCTTAATTCTTATGCTCCACTCTTTCTTCTTCCTTCCCTTTTCCCCAAATGAAGTACTCTTCTCTCATTTGAGGGAGACACAACTTTTCCATTCATGCCTTTTGACCATTTGTTTAATTTAACTAAATTTTAATTATTTATTATTTTATTCTTTAATATTTTTTATTTAATTATTATTCTGTTAATGTTTGTAGCTTCAGTCGTATGATCATTAGAATATATATAATACATGTTGATTAATAATAATATATTATATATGTTATATTATTATTAATCATATGAAATTTAATATTCAATATTAAATTATTATATTATTCTTAATTAATAATTGATTGATGAAACATTATAAGATTGATTAAATTATGATTAATAGGAAGAGGTATGTCTTTTCTTATAAATAAAAATGAATAGACATGTCCCATGAAGGGACATGTCTCTCCTAGCCTCATTCCTAATATAAATGAAAGAGAGATTGTTGCATTTGGAAAATACATACAAAATAGAGTGCTATTACATTTGCAACTATCCTAAAACTTAACATGGTATCAGAGCCAGA
>MU225585.1:813276-846183 GCA_018584345.1 Thuja plicata | reverse complement strand
TACACGATTTGATGCCTTCATATTACATGACTTTTGTTATGTTTCATAACAGCTCCCATATATAAGTCACGGCATGCAGAAAGTTATGCTTATTAAAGAGGGAAATCACGCCCAGACTTACGGCTTTAAAATGAAATCATATATATTAGCATATGTGTTTCAACGCATATGCTAATACATATGCAATTTCATTGGCGCGGGCTTCAGGCATGTAAACCAATATGCTCTTGAATCATAAAACAACGCATATGTATTATAAGACAAACCTTTTAAAACATTGCCGCAAACTTTAATAAAACGCATGGGCTTAATTTGAGTATTCCAAACGATATGCTAACACATCAAAAATTGACGCCATGTGATGCAATGAAAACCGACGCTTTAGCTGATAGGACTGCTTCATTCTCTTTGCTGATAACATATGTTATTTCAAGGAAAATCAACGCCATGTCATAAGGGAAAACGCGGGCTCATCAAATACTTTAACTTATGTGTTTAAACAAAGACATACGCCCTGATAACTCACAAGAGGTGAGTCTTAATAAAAACATGCATTAACGTATTTAGTTGATAAGATATTTAAATAAAAAATATAATATACTTCTTATTTAAATATCAAACCTTTATTTACGGAAAAAGATATGCTTTCATTTATTTAAAATAAATAAAACAATAGCATGTCTTTAGGACGTTTTATTATTTAAAAACAATGTATTAATATTATAATAAAACTAATCATAATACATATTAGTTATTATTTTGATATTAACATTTATATTCGATATTACTATTATTATTATTATTTTTAAAATAATAACAATACATTGTTTTCAATTAAATAGTAATTCATAATGAATTATAAGATTTATAAATCAGAGGACGTCGTCTTTTCATAAATCTCATCTTTCTCTTTGTCATTTATAAATAAAGAAAGAATTTAATAATTTTATATGCGACTTCAAAATTTTAAGGTCTGATATGCAGGGTTAATGTAAAAACCCGCTACCATTAAAATTTTCAAGTAAAACTTCACAGAATGACGTGAAACTTTGGGATGAAGTTTTAAGTTCATCTCGCACATAAAATAAACTTTCACTATACGCGATTGACAAGAAATGCCCACTTTACTGGTGATTCCTCGAGGAAGTGCAGACTGCCTAAAAACCTAACTGACAAGACCTACCCGAAAGAAACCCAAAAGAGTTCAGAACTGAGCGGGAAGACGACAACAAGAATGGCGACAAAACAAAACGTAGAAAAGAGAAAAACAAAGAAAGAAAAAGGACTTGATGTTAATCAGAAGCTAAAACAACCAGAAATCAAGGGATGACTGATTCCATTGAAAAATACTCCTGCCGTAACATCGACACGCTTAGAGAAAAACGCATATCAACCTGACTAGGAAATGCGTAGGGTTGCCCAATTTTGGGGAGTGCAAAATTAGGGACAACAAATATAAGTATTTAACTTCTAGATTTAGGAATGATCTGAACAGTTGTTGAATCCATCAAATGAAGGAAATGAGCATTTTCTTAATTGGTGCTAAAGATCCTTATTAATCTAGTTTTGACTTGGTCTCCTCTTGCACGCCTACTCTTTGTTTTTAAACTGCAAAAATTCATAAAAGAAATGTCAACACAAAATTCTAACTCTATGCTCTATATTCAGCATGGAGGCTTGCCACGTCATCATCCTACCTGTCTATCAACTCTCCTTTTGGTTGTTCCATCTGTATACAAAAAGGCAGCTTTTGATAGCTTAGAACCACTAGCTACTTCAGATGTCTGATTCATCCAGGAGTTAAGAAGATTATCCTTGATTTCCCTTACATAAGGATGTTAGAAACAAGGCAGCACACACAACTGAGAGGGGGGGCTGAATCAGTTGTGTCCCAAAACTCAGAACCTTAATCAACTTTTACCCTTTAATCAGAGATCTGAAATGATGAACAATAAAGCAAGATCACAACACATTAATCAACACATAACACCAAGATTTTGACGTGGAAACCCGGTTAAGGGAAAAACCACGGTGGGGATCAAACCCACAAGATGATGTACTCTGTTAAAAGCACTATACCTTGTAAGGAGTATTACAATGGGAATGCACATGCATTCAAGCACACTGCCTAGAGCTCACTACTCAAATACAACACGGGCAATAACCCAAAGGAAGGCTCACTACTTTATAGCAATCTCTGATTACATTCATAATGGACAACAGTACACAACTCATGAACTGACTGATAGCATCTCTGATATGTTGATACAGTTCCAATGAAGTACATAAAATCTCTGCCTCAATTGCAGATTCTACTCATACCTCTTCGCATACACGATCCTCTTCCTTTGCACGCACTCTCTCGATCCACAAAGGGATATTACATCATTACATTTACACAGTTCATAAACTTATTCCTTCAAGGTAGGCCAAGGACCTAAATTACAAATATTTAATCAAATGCAACACAAATAACAATGTGATCCAAAACTTGTCTGCAAAGACATAGTAAGAATCCAAATCTTCGTCCTCGAACACGCTCCAGCTCCATAAATCACGTTGCAATCCATCGCAACACGCTACATCACCATGTTGGCCAAGAACAATAAGAACACCAACACACCACAAGAGAATCACCAAATCTGATCACATAACTCAATGCGATCCAGCAACACAAATAGGACACGATCTAAAAACATCAGCGAGCAACATGAAATGCCACAGCAGCAACCAAAACAACTATGTCTCAGAACTCATCATTATCTCTGCACTGTTCAACAAGAACACCAATCAGCAACCTCTGTCACTTAAGAGAAATAGCTTGCCAGCATCCAAATCACGAGCCACTCGAGTTGAGGACACAAATCCATATCCTAAACTCACCACCAGGTTAGCAACCAGAAATATTGCATAACCGAAACACACCAATCCAAACACTAAACATTGTCTCTTCCTGAACATCCAAAATACCAGTCTTTGATCAATCATTCATACCTCACTCAAATAATCATGCGAACCTCTGTAAATTGACATGCGTCAACTCTAGACATCCCTGAATCCATCTGTACGTTCACTGCATCTGATCTTCAATACAGTAGCCATACCAAACCAATCTTCTCACTGAACATACCAGGGACACTATTAGCAACAGTAGGACTATGTTGACATCAATGACAAAACATCAATGTCAGCACATATATGCATGATAGTCCAACAATCTCCCCCTTTGGCATTGATGGCAACATATGATGTGCATTCCCCTTTTGCAACAAAACTTTAACAGGGTATTTTATTCTGCAGAATAAATACTTGTGGGTATCATCCCCACCGTGGTTTTTCCCTTAACCAGGTTTCCACGATAAAAAATCATGGTGTCATAATGGTGTGGATGTATGGTTTGTATTTCAGTTTATTGTTGCTTATTGCTTTTGGTTTATGTTTATGGAATCTGATAAATAAAGTTAAAAATAGCAGAACATCGATTCACCCCCCACCCTCTCAGTTCCTTGGTTCCAACAAAGGAGGTAAAAACCAAATTTACATTGGGGTTTTAAAACTTTTGCTTAAACGAACTGATGAGCTCCTTTTTCTAACAATCAAGAAATCTCATGGTTTCCATTAATTCTCTCCTCTATTCATCTTCTACATCTACTATGTCTTGAGCTGGATTTCGTGCTTGGTAAAAGGGTCTATTGCAATTTTCTTTGATCTCTTCTATACTACCTCCTCTTCCTATCACTAGGTATCATTAACAACTTTTTTGAACCTTGGAGGTAGACAAGATTGATGCTCTAATAACACTATAATGACCCTTAGCTAAATATTTATGTAAAAATACTCAAATCTGAAATATTGTAATTAAGTCTCAATCAAAATGATTAAATCTAAAATATCCACACATTCAAATGGATTGCTCATGCAGACTGGCTAGAATAGAACATTTCATTAATACAACTCATTTGAAGATTACGAAAGTTCCCTACTTCAAATGTTTGTTGATAACAAGGATCGCGATGATTTGAATGCTAAAATCTTCCTAACTACTAAGTCTCCAAGATCCCCTACTTCAAGATATTCTCAGAATGCTGAAATCTTCCCAACTATAAAAAGTCCCCAAATTGAACCGCAAATGCAACTTCCGTGAGAAGCTATCTAGAATCCAAAGGGATTTTGTCCTCCAAACTCCAAGAAACCAATGTGATTTCATCCATTGATCTAGTGCTCAACTCTACAATTTAGGGTTTGTTGATATGATGTCCAAAAGACTATCCCAATTGATGAAGTTGGTCACCTTATGTATGATTTGAAGGCCCAGCAAGGGCTCAAATTTTTTGAGTTCTATTCAAGAGTTTCCTACCATTTCATATTCAAATTTGGACCCATCAATGGTATCCGTAGTCAACCTTGAAGATTGATGAATTCCTCTATATGAACAGCGAGGGAGCCTAGGAAAATGCTTACAAATAGGTTGTGCAGATAATACCATGATAGCCCAATGTCAGGGTTTTGAGGAATGGGATTCCATTGTGCCAAAATGCGATATGGCAGATATTCAAGGATTCACATGTTGACGAGCAATCTGGCAAGGGGTCCAAGAACTCGTTTACTGGAAAGATGTAATGGTCATAGGGGGTTGATGATATTGAGTGCATAAAGAAACAAAAATCTGCAGGTCGCAAACAACAAGGGAGCAAGAGTTCAGGGATCGGGGTTTTGGGATATTCAATAGCACCAAGGAAACGGAAATTGGGAGAAGGGTCTGACAGTATGCAAATGTCTGAAGTCCTACTCAAGGTGGGAAAGTGACTCCAACATCCTCATGATAAGGGACATAACAATGGCTGATTTATGCAATTTAACATGGACAACATAGTCATTCTTCAGCAAAAAAATTATTTCCTTGACAATGCAAAGATGTTGGATAATCCTAGCATTTTTTCTCTCCTGTTGCTAACTTTCAATGCACTTATTGGGTGCAAGCTTTCAAAATATACTCAGTGATTTAGATGATTACCTTCCCAAATAGAATAGAAATATTGACATCTCAATTACTGAGGCTTCTATAATTAAGGAGCTTGTTATGATAAATTCCTAGTGGGTGCAATATTCCTGCTTCAGATGTACTTTTGCTCATGTGCTTTATCCTATACAGATGTACATTATATTCTGGGTAATCTTACTATACTTGCTAATCCTATTGTGTCTGGTCATCCTCTAGCGTCTGCTAATGTAGCTCTCATGCTGCAGGCCTTGATGCTTACCTTATGGTCCTGCTACAAATAATTATAAGAAATCAAAGCAATTAAGATTACTCAAGCTGTGCCCTTTTTTCACCGTACACAATCAATCGTGTCTCTCCTATCTTGTAAATGTTATAGCTGCTTTTAAGTGGATAATTATTGGTACCTTAAGAAGATTTTTATATGCCTTATAAAACGATTTTGTCATTTTGGATAGGAAACATAAACAGTTCTATATTTTAAACTAGATATCTACATGTGCTATTTAAAAAGAGAGGAGCGGAAAGATAAAATAACATGACTTAAACAACACCCATTGGATGCAACATCATGACAAAAAAGGAAATGAGAAAAGAACTTTGCTTCCCTTTACTGAAACTTACAGTAGACTTGTGAAAAAAATCATTACCCGTCAATTATCAAAGCAGTGTCAAACACAGCATGTCCTCGATGAACCATGTGATCATCAATGGGAATTACCATAAGAGCTGCATCTGTTGTCACACCACCAAATATGCTCGAATACATAGCAGGGTAAGGCTGCTCACTGTGACTGCCAAATTTCTCTTGCAATCTGCTTATAACCTGGCATGTACCAAATTCATTTTTTTATAATAGCTTATCTATATACTTGAGAAATCAAGATAGAAAGAAACAAAGGGGTGGATTTCTTATTTTCCATGTAAAATTGATAACAAAACACAATGGCGATATGATTAAATACCTAAAATCCACAATGTATTTGGTGTGTTTTGATTCTTTGAATCTTATTTTTGATAATAGATAAATGCAACTGCATTTGTAATTTGAATGGAACACACAAACTAATTTCTATTGCTATCGTGCATTAGAGAGAATTGGAGAAACAGAAACTAAATGTATGAAAATTTTAAAGTTGACTCATGGACATCAACCACATGAAGTGTTAAAATCGGGATGAAATAATCAATAAAATGATGACAGAAATTTCTATAGGAGCAAATAGTTGCTATGTCATCAGCCATGCCTCTTGCACTCCCATAACCAAACACATTTTTAGTGTGAAAATAAATGCTAGAATAACAGAGACATCTCAAAGGAGTTTCTCAAAACAGAAATGCTATGATTCATTTACCAATCATTTGTATCTAAGAAAAAAAATCTAACACCAAAAAGACAGTAAAGAATATTCATTTTATATGATGGGACCCATGCACGAACTAATAACAAAAGATCAAAGTTTCATGGGAAACTGTACCCTAGACATTTCTAGATTCCATGTCCTCAAGATGTTTTGGGGATCCTACCCAGTGGCATCCCCAAGACGGCTAGGGATGTCTATAGATCCCCCATCTGTCTCAGAGATGGCCAGACATCCGCTCTTAAAGATGTCTTGCCATCCCCTATGACCCAGAAAGAAAAAACAAAAAAATGGAAAAAGAAAAAAGCTAACGTTGAGGAAGCCCATAGGACCCCCATACCCCTTTACACAACTCTAAATGTAAGAAAACGACACTCTTTAAAACATAAAATCCCATCATTTTTTCATTTCATGATTGGCAGCCCTTCTACTATCCTAAACTCTTATGCAAAAGGCTCATTCAATCCCAAAAATCCCTTCTACAATTCACAACTCCTCTAGACATTGCTTATGTTGTGTGTCCAAAAGTATTACAAGAGCAGCTACACAAGACTTTAACTTTACTATTATTAATTGTACATAAATGGACATGAGGTAAGAGGTGAAAAAATAAGTCTAGCTGAGCAGGTTGAGGTTTCCAAGTTGTACATGAAGAGTGAGACAAGACATAAGGCTGTGCCAGTAGATTTCATGCAATCTGTTGTGGCCATCGTGGAAGTTGAGAGTCAAAGGGGAGAGGGTTGTACAAAAGGAAAGAGAGGCTACTAATATTGCAAGGATGTTGAATGTGCAATCACGAGAAGCGGCAAATTCTATGATTGCCAATGCCATCCTATTTCATCTAACATGTTCCTATTTCAAAGAAACGTTGGAAAAACAAATGCCATTGGTTCCTCAAATGCCCTCCTATACAAAATGAGTACATATAACCTTCTGATAGGAAGTATTCTACAGTGAGTTTGTTTATGGAAGACATGAGACAAACTTGACAAAGAACAAGCTACTCAAAATATCATGGATAGGCGCACCAATATAAGACATCGGCCACTCATCAATATCATGACCACATCTACTTTGGCTCTTATTTTCTCACAGTTATTGATTGTTTAGGGAAGCACAAGAATACAAACTTCCAATTTCAAATTTTGAGGGAGGCCATAGAGGAGGTTGAGACCTAAAATGTTGTACAAGCTTTCACAGTTTCAACACATGTTTGTGGACTGATTGGCTTCCCATCAGCCTGTTCCGAATTAGTTGTGTTTCCAGTCAGCCTATTCCAAGGTTCCTGTAGGCTTTTCAGAGTTGGTTAGGGGACTCAGAGTTCTATGGAGAGCTTGAGCTTGCAATTTCAGTGTGTTTTGACAACATTTCTATTTTTGGCATATGCTATTTTTAGTAAGTGTCATTTTGGGCAATTGGTCTCAATTTCATTTCCTCCTTCGCTTCAGAATGAGTGTTCTCAATTTCAGTGCCTTGGCAAGTTTTCTAAGGCGATGGGAGTAATATTTTATATATTTCACTTTAGTGACCAAAAAGTGACTTTTAATTTATAACATGTGATAAATGTTTTTATAAAGTTGCCTCAAAAGGGGACGCCTAGGCAAGGGGGGAGACATAAGGTGATTTTAAAAGTTATATTGAGGGTCTTTGAGGGAAATATAAATATTTCAAATTTGAAATTGTCCTGATTTTCCCTCCAACTCTATAACTTAGAGTTTGGGCTTTCATTCTTCTATTCTGCTTGTGCACACATAACAAGATGTTGAAATAAACTTGAGTTCTTCTTTGGATTGTTGAGGACAAAAACCCTCTTCAGTTAGTGCAGTTTTGGTGGTGCAAGACCCACCCTAGCTGGGTTGCTTTCAGTGTGAGTTTTCTAGTGATTTACTTGAAGTTCAATGATAAGGGTTTGATGCAAATGAACATTTATGAAGTATTTTGATGTGGGTTTCATATTTTCTGAGTGCTGATTCAAAATTTCAAGAGATTGGGAGGACTTTCCAGAGCTGGCTGTACAATCTCCAACTACCCTTGGATTCAAATTTTTGTTCATATCTTTTTTATCATGTTATAAATCATTTTGGGTATTGCTGCATTGGAATCCTCTCGGCCAGGTGATAGGAATTCAAAGGCTATTTGCAATTTTTTGTCAAAAACTGAATTTTCCAGGTAAGTCGCCCCAAGGATAGAGTTATACATCACTCCTAGAGACACGTGTACATTTTTCAGGATTTTAAATGTGCAGATTGCGGTTTGAAAGACACCATTTTGAGGTGCATAGGTGTGAAGAAGCAGTAATGTGAGTTGTTTGGCAATTTAGAGGCAGAAAGAATTTTTTTTTAAATTAATTCCTATTGGCAAGTGCAACTTCCAGCACCATTTTGACATGTGCAAAAATTTCTGAGTGAGATTTTCAGTCTCCAGAAGGTTGGTAAGATACTTCTCAGTTCATACTTTAATTGGCATTATCAAGGATAAGTTCGGTTGGGAAAAGGACAACATGGACCTGCAGTTCTGAACCTTTGCAAGGCAATGAGGAATGTTGAAGAAGGTTGATCTTATCTGAAAACTACTGCTAAACACCCACTTCCAGGTCTGCACATTGTAATGCAGTCTGATTTTCAGAAATTAATGTATTTGCATATTTATGTGTTGTATCAAAAATGAATTAATGCTCAATAGATTATTTAGTTCTTTCTATCCATTGAGTTTCATTAAACATACATGAAAGAGATGATCACAATCTGAAAAAACAAACCCAATCAGCAATTAGTACTATTCATTTCACGCTGTCATCAGCAAAGACTATTTACATTTGGTCTTCGAACTTGCAACTTGCAAACATTTCAAAACAAAAAAATCAGGACTGCATATTACAACCCTGTGTTGTGTTCACGTGTTGAACAATGCACTAAAAGAAATTGAAAATATACATTGGGTTAAAATAATGATGGTAAAAACTAAAGACATACAAATGTTCATTTGAACTATCACACCTCACTTACTCTCTTCAAAACTTTTTCGAAAAAGGAATTTCTGATAGTTGCGGTGAATAAATATGCTAGTTACTGCAACTTACTAGAGAGCATTCTTGATGTTAAGAAGCCTCCATAATAAATTATGATTAATGTTAAGGTGGTGGACAAGTAGAGGCCAACACAACTACAGGGAAGAATATAAAGGAAAAGATCCTCGATACTGACTGGTGATCCAGTTTGAGATTAAATTCCTTAATATGAAAAGAACTAAAAAAATTATATTTCAAATTTTGAAAATTTACGTATTTTAATCTTAAGTTAGAATCCAATTTTATTCTTCCTTGAATCTTAGAATATTTTAAACAATTCCTTGGGGAGGATATCACTATACATCTTTTACATAGACTTTTATAAAAAACCAAGATAGATATGCTAGTATATTAGATTTGTGTGTGTGTGTGAAGAGAGAGAGAGAGAGAGAGAGAGAGAGAGAGAGAGAGATGAACCTAACAAAGAGATTTCTGATTTACTTAATGAAGAAAGAAGCAAAAAAGGGAATTTGTTTGTATGATAAAAAAAAATTATTGGTATTTTGTATTGTGCTTCTTGAATCCTTTAAACATAACTGCCACCGTGCAAATAGATATATACCTACTTTTTCTTTTCAAGACCTTAATTTTCTTCCTAGAAGCAACTTTCCATATTAATTGCTCACAATACGATATCAACCAATCTCAACAAACACCCATTGCAACTGCACACAAGAAATGTTTAAAATGAAGTGGCATGTTCATTAAAAAGGCAATTTATAGGGGATTTAATCATGCTAATTTTCATCCTTAAAATAATGGAACAGTAACCTAAATAATTTCAACTTTTTATACAAAAACTTTCTTAGAATACTCAGTAGTAAGAAAGTTTTTGTATTCATGAACTTTTCTATTTTTACATTGTTATTGTAGTTTCACAATCAAATGAACTATATGTCTATTTTTGTGTTGATAAGAAATATTAGTTTTCCACAATCCATCATAATACTTTGTTATGTTTGTGGATTCGATTGTGTCTTTTTAGTATCAGCCTTTTGGATCACACTCTTTGATCCATCATCGGGATGATAGAGAGCTCAAGAGTAGAAAGATCATGTTTCTGGATTCGATTGTGTGTCTTTTTTGCATCAACGTACGTACATGTGTGTGTGTGTGCGTGTGTGTGTGTGTGCAAATGATTGTTTAGGAAGCATTGTCATTGTTAAGTATTCAAGTTTTGGAAATACACTCACTAAAAGCAATGGGATACTTCAATCCCCTTGTTTCCAATCAACGCCAAATGGCCTTTCTAGGTCTAATCTTGGAGAACCGTCTGCAAAGCACCTTCAAAACCCACCATAGCCTCATCTTACTCGTCATTTGGTGGGTCTTGAGCAAGGATTTTTTGTGGGCAAACCACAAGTACATCATCCATGTCCATTGCTTTTCTCCTGGATTTGGGGGAATGAAGAACATGGTGAAGCAAATTTCTACGGCCCTGATAAAGAGACAATTTTTGGGAAATCTGAATGATATAGCAATGGTGTTTCAATGCCCTCGGATTTCAACAAACTCTTGAAGTGTGGGGACATGGTTGAATGGTTCTCTTTGCTCTTTAATGGTGCAATATCAGTTTTGCAAAACATTGAAAGGCATCCATGGGAGCTAATTTCTTGAAGAAGGTTTTGACCATTGCCGAGTCAAAGGACTTGGAATAGATGGCAGAATTCATCCAAGACTACTCCCACAAATCCTTGGTGATACTAATGTAATTTTCCAAGTCTTTTCTTCTGTGGTTCTAAGTTTTTCTGGTCTGCAGTCTACAGAATAATGTCATAGTAACATGGATGAGATAAATTGTTTAAAATATTGCTAGATTTTGAATGCATACTGGCAACTGCAAAGGCTAAATTTTTTTGGCAGCCCAAATACTGACAAAACTATGTAAATGTTATTTTGCTAAAAGAAATGGAAGCAACCCCCTTGGTCGCAGTTTATTGAGCAAAACAAATTAAATTCCATATTATTTCAATCACTCTCCCCTAAAAAAAGACCATCCATCTCCCTACCATCCCAAAAACGCATCCCACCATGCAGTTAAATCTACATATTGGAAACACTATGGAACAAGTTTGCCCCGTAGAGTAACAGTTTTAAGCATACGAGAATATACAGATTACGTAACAGAACACAGTAATGCCAGAGAACTCACAGATGTTTCTTTATTAATACCATCAATGTTTACAATGTCTATCAACAATGACACCAAAGTACTTTGACAACGACTACCACCATGCCAACAATAATAATGCCATCTCTCAGATGCAAGTACATGACATACATAGATGTCGAGGGTGTGCGAGTGCCAACCGTCACAACAATTCCCAACTACCTATCCCTCAACCATACTAACAAATAATAACACTAATTTACCCGACAACATCATCCCCCCAAAAAGAAAGTTGTCTCCGGACGACACACAACAAAATGGGGATAATGACAAGACTAAAACAACTATACAAAGAAATCAAGACTGAGAGAGCGCCACGAGTGGTGTAGGGGATGCTAGTCGAGCAAGTAACTCATGAAGCTTCTCTGTCCGATGGCGCAAATCTTGCTCCGCAAGAATCTATCGCTCCCGAGTGCCCTTCACCATGAAGGTGGCCTCCAAAATCCCCTTACTCTTCTTGTTTATGTCCTCCAAGGTCGTCATAAGCCGACCCTCCAGAGTTGCAACCTGCTCGCGGTGCTGCTCCTCCAAAGCAGTCACCGCAGTCCTGTGTTGTGCCTCGAGAGCCACCATCCAATCTTGTTGGCGTGCTAACTCATCCTTCTTCTATGCCAACTCGTCCTCTACCATTTGTAACTGACTGCCAAGATCCTCCCGAGCTGCTACAGCGGCCGCTCACTCAACCTCAGCCCCTGCCCCTAGGTGCTCAGCTCTCCAAAGCTCATAGTACACTTGTCTAAAGCCTTGCTCCACCTGCCAAAGTAGAGCATGGGTTCGGCTCTCCCCAACTGGCTCCTGGACTCTCCATCCCTCCAACATCTCTAGCGTATCTGTGGTAGGCCATCCTCTGCTCACAAAAAACTGCTCAAACTCCTGAGCACATCGCCCTGTAGCAAACTCGAGCAAGTGTGTCACTGCCTCATCCACCACCCCGAGGACCTATACCTCTACCGAGGCTGCAATCCGCTGTGCACCAGCCTCTATCTCCCTCAAAAGATGCTCTATGACACTTGTCCTACACTTGTCCTACCCTGAGTGTCAAGTACCAGCTACCACAAAGGTTGTGGCTGTGGGATCCTGCTCTCAAACTCCTCACCCCGCATAGTGGCATCCCCTCGAGGAACATCCTCCACACCTCGCTCAGCCGCGTCCTCCACCTGAGGGATATCCAACTCCAATGGTTTCTTACTACCTTCATCGAGATCATCAATCTCAACAATCTCCATCTTCCTGTGTTGTGGTGTGGGAGGGGGAGGTCTAACGGGTCGCATAGGTGTGAGTTGAAACTGTGTAAGCCATGAGTCCATAGTGGCCTCCTCCGGAATCTCGGACCCTACAGCCTCTTCTTTAGGCCTCTGTGGGGTGTCCACCAATCCATCTATGACAGCCACTATCTCTGCTACTAGTCATTCGACCACCTCCATGGCTGACTCAGTAAGCGCTGCTATCTCGGACTCGGGGTCTACTACTACTTCTGGCTCTGGTTGAGCTTGTGCTGGTGGAGGGGTGACCACTGTTGTAGCCACACTCGCAGGTGTCATGGTAACTAGGGACCCCAACTACCCAAACCTTGGCACTGGAACTGCCACCGTCACCCCAAAGGACGTAGGCGGAGTCAACTGAGCAACTCATCTCAGAAGTGGTGGAGCAAAAAGGACCCTCGGGGTGTCATCACCCAATGTCGTGGGTGTGTTCCCAGCTCCTGTTCCCACCTCCGAGTCCACTGTCTCTCCCTAAGCCGAATGGTTGTCTCAGCCTACCATCCTGAAGCTATCTCCACTCGCTCCTAATGAGTCACTCGACTCCTCTTGACCACTGTCATCGTCGTCCTCGTCAAACTCAAACTCTGACACCACAATCTGACGCTTCCTCATCTGACTCGACTGCACAACACCACCCGTGTGTCACCAATACAAAATGGGTGGGTGGCCAAGCTCCACACGACCCTGCGGCTTTAGCTCCAATTCGCCTGTCTGTATCTAGGTGCGTGTAGCGTCGAGGAAGAAGCCGATAGCATAGTGCGGCATTTAGAAAGTTTTGTGTTGCAACGTCAAATTCCTCCATGCAGTCGGCCAGCATTGCAGCCCAATCATAAATTGTGTCGTTCCTAAGTCCATTTATAAGGGCAATCTGTGGTATGGCAATATCTGAAGCACGACTGGAAACTGTGAGTCGTCTTTTAAAAACGTCCATTAGACACCTCCAATCGCTAGCTGCAGCAAAAGACTTCTTCAGCCCACAGCTCTTGCTGACACTGGTTAACGATTCCCACTCCGCCTGTGTCAACTCTCCGGAAACCAACTTTATCAGCCTCTCCCTTTGTTCCTTAGAATACTTCTTCACCAACCTATCAATCTTTTTCCCATTCGACCTTGGAATGCCGAAAACCCTTGTAAACTCCATGGCTGCAAAAGAATGGTAATGTTGTGGCCTAAGTACTCGAAAGTGGATTTGCACCTGTGCCTGTAATAGGTTTCTAGCATTGACCGCAATGCCCCCTCAAAATCATAGATAGGAAATACTAGCATCTGTATGGCCCAATGCATCTGCGCGTGTCTCAAATTTTCTTTAATAGGATAGTCGTCTGGAGTCTCCTGCCACCATGTTCGGCACTCCACGTCGTTTAATCCTTCAAATGTAATACTCTGCACTATAACTTCTTCCTTTTGAGCCTGCATTTGCACCTTTGGTTTCACTTTCTTCTTTCTTCTATCCATCTTCCCATCAATCTTGACTCCAGATGACAACACTCTTTTGTCTTTATCCATAAAAGAATTGTTGCTCTGATGGTGATTGTGACGCATGTAACTGTTTTCTCCATTTTTGTTTCTTTGTTCCAGTTCTTGAATCCATCAAATAACAGCTTTGTTGTTTTGCACAGTTAGTTAAGTATGATATCAATGTTATGCTTCCAATCCCTAGCTGCCTGGTTGTGCCTATGTGGTCTTTCCTTGTTTATGTGCACCTTTACCAAATTTCAGGGAATGAAGAACATGGTGAAGCAAATTTCTACGGCCTTGATAAAGAGACAATTTTTGGGAAATCTGAATGATATAGCAATGGTGTTTCAATGCCCTCGGATTTCAACAAACTCTTGACGTGTGGGGACATGGTTGAATGGTTCCCTTTGCTCTTTAATGGTGCAATATCAGTTTTGCAAAACATCGAAAGGCATCCAAGGGAGCTAATTTCTTGAAGAAGGTTTTGATCATTGTCGAGTCAAAGGACTTGGAATAGATGACAAAATTCATCCAAGACTACTCCCACAAATCCTTGGTGATACTAATGTAATTTTCCAAGTCTTTTCTGGTTTGTGGTTCTAAGTTTTTATGGTCTGCAGTCTACAGAATAATGTCATAGTAACATGGATAAGATAAATAATTTAAAATATTGCTAGATTTTGAATGCATACTAGCAACTGCAAAGGCTAAATTTTTTTGGCAGCCCAAATACTGACAAAACTATGTAAATGTTATTTTGCTTAAAGAAATGGAAGCAACCCCCTTGGTCGCAGTTTATTGAGCAAAAAAAATTCAATTCCATATTATTTCAATCACTCTCCCCTAAAAAAAGACCATCCATTTCCCTACCATCCCAAAAAAGCATCCCACCATGTAGTTAAATCTACATATTGGAAACACGATGGAACATGTTTGCCCCGTAGGGTAACAGTTTTATGCATACAAGAATATACAGATTATGTAACAGAACACAGTAATGCCAGAGAACTCACAGATGTTTCTTCATTAATACCATCAATGATTACAATGTATATCAACAATGACACCAAAGTACTTTGACAACGACTACCACCATGCCAACAATAATAATGCTATCTCTCAAATGCAAGTACATGACATATATAGATGTCGAGGGGGTGTGAGTGCCAACCGTCGCAACCATTCCCAACTACCTATCCCTCGACCGTACTAACAAATAATAACACTAATTTAGCCGACAACATCATCCCCCCAAAAAGAAAGTCGTCTCTGGACGACACAACAAAATGGGGATAATCACAAGACTAAAACAACTATACAAAGAAATCAAGACTGAGGTGGGGACTGAGAGAGCGTCCCGAGTGATGTAGGGGATGCCATTCGAGCACGTAGCTCATGAAGCTTCTCTATCCAATGGCGCAAATCTTGCTCTGCAAGCATCTATCGCTCCCGAGTGCCAACTCGTCCTCTACCATTTGTAACTGACTGGCAAGATCCTCCCAAGCTGCTACAGCGGCCACTCTCTCAGTCTCAGCCCCTGCCCCTAGGTGCTCAGCTCTCCAAATCTCATAGTACACTTGTCTAAATCCTTGCTCCACCTGTCGAAGTAGAGCATGGGTTCGGCTCTCCCCAACTGGCTCTTGGACTCTCCATCCCTCCAACATCTCTAGCGTCTGTGTGGTAGGCCATCCTTTGCTCACAAAACACTGCTCAAACTCCTAAGTGCACCGCCCTGTAGCAAACTCGAGCAAGTGTGTCACTGCCTCATCCACCACCCAAACCTCTACCGAGGTTGCAATCCTCTATGCACCAGCCTCCATCTCCCTCAAAAGCTGGTCTATGAAACTTGTCCTACCCTTAGTGTCAAGTACCAGCTACGACAAAGGTTGTGGTTGTGGGACCCTGCTCTCGGACTCCTCACCCCGCATAGTGGCATCCCCCCGAGGAACATCCTCCACTCCTCGCTCAACCGCGTCCTCCACCTGAGGGATATCCAACTCCATGGGTTGTGTACTACCTTCATCGAGATCATCAATCTCAACAATCTCCAGCTGCCTGTGTTGTGTGGGAGGGGAAGGTCTAATGGTTTGCATAGGTCTGAGTTGAAACTGTGTAAGCCATGAGTCCATAGCAGCCTCCTCCAGAATCTCGGATCCTACTACCTCTTCTTTAGGCCTCTCTGGGGTGTCCACCAATCCATCTATGATAGCCACTATCTCTGCTACTAGTCGTTCGACCACCTCCATGGCTGACTTAGTAAGCGCTGCTATCTCGGACTCGGGGTCCACTACTACTTCTGGCTCTGGCTGAGCTTGTGCTGGTGGAGGGGCGACCACTGTTGTAGCCACACTCGCAGGTGTCATGGTAACTAGGGCCCCCAACTACCCAAACCTTGGCACTGGAATTACTACCGTCACCCCAAAGGACGTAGGCGGAGTCAACTAAGCAACTCCACTCAAAAGTGGTGGAGCAAAAAGGACCCTTGGGGTGTCATCACCCAATGTCCTGGGTGTGTCCCCGGCTCCTGTTCGCACCTCCGAGTCCATGATCTCTCCCTCAGCCGAATGGTTGTCTTGGCCTACCATCCTGAAGCTATCTCCGCTCACTCCTGATAAGTCACTTAACTCCTCTTGACCACTGTCATCGTCATCCTCATCAAACTCAAACTCCGACACCACAATCTGATGCTTCCTCATCTGACTTGACTGCACAACACCACCTGTGTGTCACCAATATAGAATGGGTGGGTGGCCAAGCTCCACACGACCCTGCGGCTTTAGCTCCAATTCGCCTGTCAGTATCTAGGTGCGTGTAGCGTCGAGGAAGAAGTCGATAGCATAGTGTGGCATTTAGAAAGTTGTGCTGCAACGTCAAATTCCTCCATGCAGTCGGCCAGCATTGCAGCCCAATCATAAATTGTGTCGTTCCTAAGTCCATTTATAAGGGCAATCTGTGGTATGGCAATATATTAAGCACGACTGGAAACTGTGAGTCGTCTTTTAACAACGTCCATTAGACACCTCCAATCGCCAGCCACAACGAAAGACTTCTTCAGCCCGCAGCTCTTGCTAACACTGGTTAACGATTCCCACTCTGCTTTTGTCAACTCTCTGGAAACCAACTTTATCAACCTCTCCTTTTGTTCCTTAGAATACTTCTTCACCAACCTATCAATCTTTTGCCCATTCAACCTTGGAATGCCAAAAACCCTTGTAAACTCCATGGCTGCAAAAGAATGGTAATGTCGTGGCCTAAGTACTCGAAAGTGGATTTGCACCTGTGCCTGTAATAGGTTTTTAGCATTGACCGCAATGCCCCCTCAAAATCACAGATGGGAAGCACTGGCATCTATATGGCCCAATGCAATTGCGCGCGTCTCAAATTTTCTTTGATAGGATAGTCGTCTGGAGTCTCCTGCCACCATATCTGGCACTCCACGTCGTTTAATCCTTCAAATGTAATACTCT
Organism: Thuja plicata; assembly: GCA_018584345.1. NCBI lineage: Eukaryota > Viridiplantae > Streptophyta > Pinopsida > Cupressales > Cupressaceae > Thuja > Thuja plicata. The sequence continues at coordinate 828,399 of MU225585.1, read as the reverse complement.
AAACTGTAACTTCTTCCTTCTGAGCCTGCATTTGCACCTTTGGGTTCACTTTCTTCTTTCTTCTATCCATCTTCCCATCAATCTTGACTCCTAATGACAACACTCTTTTGTCTTTATCCATAAAAGAATTGTTGCTCTGATGGTGATTGTGATGCATGTCACTGTTTTCTCCATTTTTGTTTCTTTGTTCCAGTTCCTGAATCCATCAAATAACGGCTTTGTTGTTTTGCATAGTTAGTTAAGTATGATATCAATGCTATGCTTCCAATCCCTAACTGCCTAGTTGTGCGTATGTGGTCTTTCCTTGTTTATGTGCACCTTTACCACATGTCGAACAGTCCTGTGCAGTTCCTAAGCTCTTTCGTCTCTCCTTGCCGTGTATTATTTTTCCTTCCTTCGGTAAGATAGTATTCAAAGCCTAAATTCTCTTTGTGGCACTTATGTCTGTCACATGCAATCATTATATATTTTTTTCCTTTCGTACACAAGCACCTTGCATCTCCTTGTACAGTAATTATGTACGGCTATGCTTCGCGTGTGTTGGCTTATGGGAGTCTGACTTTATATCTCCATCTCTTTTCCTTCATCTTTGTATGGCCCCCTTAACACCTTGTCCAGTCCTTGTCATTGCCCTTACGGAACTAGGCCTGGAGTTTCCTTCTTAGCATCGTACGGTCCTCAATTGGCCTTTACCATATGATGTTTTTTAAAATTGCTGCCAAACTCTTGTTTTCTCTATTGCCTGTTGTCGTAGGCTCATAAGAACACTATGAAGGTTGGTTGCGCACGATGTTTTTCCTCTAAAACTCCTATTGTTGCCGAAGGGCAATTTTCTATTCACCGTAGACTTCCTTTGGGCCATATGGACTTTTCCCTCCTTACGTACAGCATTCACTTCTTTTCGCATCTTCGTGTCTTGAATGGTCGCATGGCATTAAGGCTTTTTTCTGCGGGACCCGTCTATAGACACTGCTTATTATCGTAGGCTCTGATTTATTCCGTTATACTTCCTCTTTCTCGTGTTCGTAAGGCAGTTCGCCGTGTTGTTCTTTCAGCACCAGTTTCTCTTCCCACCGTAGGCACTAATGTCGTCGTAGGCACTAATGGTATCACTTATATTTTATTTCCTTTCGGCATCCTTTCACATCCCTGTAGGCCTTCCTTATTCTGCCGAGGGCATTCACCACATTGTCGTATGGTGCTTTCGTGTTCCTTTTCTCTATCGTACGGAGCGGGGCCTAATTTGCTTGTCGTACGGTGAGTTCTCTTACAGGTTATTTTTTTCCAGTAAATTTACCTCTGGCTGAGCCTGTCGGGGTGAACTGGGTCATTCTTCCTTCGTTCGTGATATATCTTCAACTATGACCCATTCACAGCATCCGGAACCTCTCGCCCATCCAATGTCCATAATTTGATTGCTTTGTTTTTTCCCACTTCACAGACTTTATAGAAGCCCAGCCATCTTACCTAAAATTTCCTTGGCTTTATCTCATTCCGTCCTTTATACTTCAAAACTAATTGTCCAGGAGTGAACCGCATTCGCCTAAGGTGCTTATTGTGCCATAACTTTCTTCATTGTCGGGCTTCTTCCGTCCCCCACAGGGCCATCAACCGTCATTCATCCAATTTGTTCAAGGCATATAGCCGCTCTCTCAAACTCTCCATATTACCCAATCTGTTTTCAATGGCTATCCGAAGGCTTGGCACCATAAACTCCACCAGTACGATAGCTTCATGGTCGTACATCAACTGAAACGGTGTCTAGCCAGTCGTCACCTTGTAGGTCGTGCGGTAGGCCCATAGCATCGAAGGCAACTTCTCCTCCCAATCCTCTTGTTCAGCTCCACATGACTTGCAAATCATGGACACCAAAATCTTGTTGGTAGCCTCGGCCTGGGCATTGGCTCTCAAATAGTAGGGGCTAGACAGTGAGTGAAAAATTTTAAACTCCATTGTTAGCAACTTGATGACATGGTTCACGAAGTGCCCTCCCCCGTCACTTGTCAACTGAATAGGAATGCCATACCGTGTTATGATATGCTCATAGATAAACTTGGTCGTGCTCAACGTCGAGTTATCAGGTAGGGCCCGTGCTTCTACCCACTTCAAGTACTTTGTGGGCACTACAATGTATCTGCATCTCCATGCACGGCTGGCGTTCAATGGTCCAATGAAATCCAACCCTCACCATTCGAACAACTCTTGGGTGTGCGAGGGGTTGAGGGGCATGAAGTCCCTCTTCAATGGCTTCCCATCCCTCTGACACGTATTGCACCCCACGACCCACTCTCAGGCATCATTGTACAATGTAGGCCACCATAAGCCTGCCAGCAACACTTTTTGCACTATGGTGTCCAGACCCATGTGGCCTTCGACGGGACATTCACGTGCCTCTCTCAGAACACTCGGAACCTCTTCTTCCATAATGCATCTCCTCAACACTTGGTCAAATCCCATCTTATAGAGTAGCCCATTGATCAACTAAAATGTCCCACTTCTGAGGACCAACTTTTTGCGTTCTCCTAGCGGCATGTCCCTTGGAAACTGGGAGGTTGAGAGATACTCTCCAATACTTATGTACAACAGAAGTACCGCAATCTAAAACAAGTGAGCGTCTGGGAAATCATCATTCACTCTTGTTAGCGGCTCCCCGGACTTTATTCGAGATAACTGGTCAGCGATCACGTGACTCTTCCCTGGTCGCACAATGAAGGTGAAAGTGAACTCTTAAGAGGAGTAGCCATCTGCTAACCCTTCCATGAATGCTTGGTTTATTCACCAGGTACATGAGGGCCTGGTGGTCGACATAGAATGTGAACGGAGTCACTACTAGGTAGCGCCTGAATTTTTGTACGACATAAACCATTCAGAGAGCCTCCCTCTCGGTCATACTGTAGTTCTTCTCCGCCTTTGATAGTAATCTACTTGCAAAGTAGATCGGATGGTCCAACCCGTGATCACCCACCTGAGCCAATGTGGCCCCAATTGCAAAGTTAGATGCATCCATGTGGACGTGGAACTCCTTATCCCAGTTTGGGTATGTCAGGATAGGAGCACCCACCAACCTTGTCTTGAGCTCCTAGAATGCTTCACATTGTTTAGTCCCCCAAGTTTACGGTTCACCTTTCCATGTCAGTTTGTCCAGAGGGTACAAAATCTGCGTGAAGTTCTTGATGAACCTTCTATAGTACCCGATATAGCCCATAAAGGATTTCACTCCAGTGACATCTGTGGGTGCTTCCATCTCCACAATCACCCTCACTTTGTCTGGGCCTGTCTTCAACCCGGCTTTGACGACAATGTGGCCCCACAACTTCCCTTGAGGCACCATAAATCTGCACCGCTCCATGCACCCGAAGAGCTACTAGATGGATGTCTTGCCTACTATAAATGGACCAATCGTCCAGAAATGCTTTGAAATTTCCTACTGACATCTTATCAAAGATGTGTAGGATGATCCTCTTGAAGGTTGTCGGTGCGTTACACAATCCGAAGGGCATTCAATAGTACGCATAGACACCGTCTTCCACCACAAATTTGGTTTTCAATTTATCTTCCTCGGCGATAGAAATCTGATTATACCCCGAGAACCCGTCCATAAAGGAATACATTTCATGTCCCGCAACTTCCTCTAGAATGCTATCTGTGAGTAGTATAGGGAACGAGTCCTTGACAGTCATCGCGTTCAGGCAACGGAAGTCCACACGAATGTTGATCTGGTTGGCTTCCTTCTTCAACGAGATCACGATGGGTGATACCCACTCGCTGGTCTGGACCCGAAAAACAATGTTTGCCTCGAGCATCTTTTCTATCTCCTCGTTCACCCTGGTGGCATAGTTCTTGTTCATTCGGTGCGGTCTCTTCCGTACCGGCTGGCTGCAGGGATAAGTGGTATGCGATGCACACATAACCTTTGAGGCACTCCCTTGAGATCCTTATAAGTCCAGGCGAAGACATCTTTGTACTCTAGTAATATTTTGAAGGTTGCGGCCTTCAACACCAGGTTCCAATCATCTCCAACCAATATGGTCTTGGGGTTTGCTTCATCACCCAAGTTGGTTACTTTCAACCTCGGTTCTTCGTACCATATAGGTTTCTTCTTATCAAACTGGTGTGCAAGAGTCTCATTGACTCGGGCTTCTCCTTCCTTGTATTCCCCGTACGCTGGCGGAAACAAGTCCTCTTCTGGCTCCTCAATCTGCAGCATGTTGCAATGGAACAATTCGTAGTCTTCCATTTTCCAGTGGAAGAGTCCATTCATAGAATCGGCATCATCTTCGGAGCACCCTTCCAACTCCAAAACACCTTTGTCATTTGGCTCCATCCTACATTTCCCTTCATCCACTCCAGTCAAATCTTCTTCCGACTTTGACTCAGAAGAGGATGCCAATTCCTCACTAACCATCTGGGTTCTCAGGTCGATTACAAATTTTCTCCCTCCATTCTTCATCGACAGGGTGTTGCATTTCCAATTGTGGTTCACCTTAGCCTTGACAAGCCATCATCTCCCCAAGATAGCATTATAACCCTTCTTTTTCAAGGGAATCACCACGAAGTCCAAAACGAAGGGTTGGGTACCAATAGTTACCCGCTGGGCCATCAAAGTACCGATCGGCTTGATGTCATGTTGGTCGGCATCTACCAAATTGAAAATTAACAGCCACAATGTTGGCTTACCGAGCTTCTTCCAGGTTTCCTTAGGTAGCACATTGATCCTCGATCCTCTGTCGATGATGGTGTTCGTGAAGATGGTTCCTAAGATGCCCATTTCCACCACCATGACCAGTAACATTGGGTCCGCCGAAGAGTTGACCGGAATCTCTTTTGTCGTACGGGTACGTACCGGTACTGTGCTCAATTTGGTAGTCCTCAACTGCGGCATCATCTCAAGGTCATCTTTAGTTTTTACCGGTACCTCAATCTGCAGCACTTGCCTCATAATTTTTTGTTCTGCTTCTGTACGGGATGAAGTGCTCGTCGTGCCCTGGGTTTCTCTTCATTCAGCCATCATCTCTTTTTCAATGTCGGCCTTTGCTTCTCGTACCCTTTCCTTCTCCGTACATGGGTCTGGGTAAGTTGTTTTATTCACTTGTGCTCTAGTGAGTACGAGTATCCCTTCTTCTTCAATGTTCAGTACGGTAGCACCCTATTTAGGACAATTTGCGTCCTCGTGGTCACCAAGACCACACCATCGACATAAGTGTTGCGGGGTATCCTCCTTCTGGCACACACGGGCAAAATGCCCCCACTGGTTGCAGACTTGACACTAAATCATTGGGCGACCCTTCACATCGTATTGGATCCAACTCCGGGTATTGTTATTATTATTGTTATTGTTATTGCCTCCTCTTCCCCGTTGGTTGTTTTTGTACCTGCCAGATGATGTTGTGTTAGTTTGTTGTTGAGAGGTACCCACTGCTACGGATGTCGACGGTTGCTCTTGTGTCAAGAGTACATGTGCACTCCTTGTCTTCATGTTGTATGGGCACTCCTTGGTGGAGTGTTCCATCACTTGGCAAATGTCGCAGAAGGCCTTCTTCGAGCATGTGCCTTTTGTGTGACCTTCCTCTTTACAGTCTATGCACCACAGTTCTCCTTCACTTTTGCTGCTACTCCCCTTCATCGCTTTAAACTCCATCATATGATGCATGTCTTTTTGGAGTGCTTGTACTTTCTTGTTGGGCTCTCCCTCACTGTTACTTCCATCCAAGGATGAATCATCTAACGGTCACTTGTTCCTTTTATTCCTTGACGTTTTGCTTTCGCTCTCCAAGTTCATCGTCCGGTTGTACGCATCCTCGTATGATGTAGGAGGAACAATTTTCATCTTCCTTCTAAGAGAGCATTTCAACCCTTCCACGAACCAGCGCTTCTTCAAGCCATCTGTTGGTTGGTTGTCCATTTTCCGACCAACTCCTTCAGTCGTGAGCCATACATCCTTACACTTATTCTTACCCTACTCCATACTGTATATTTTGGCCACGATGTCGTTGTAATCCCGAAGCAGTATAAATTCACTTTGAAATGCTTTCTTCAATTCATCCCATGTGTTTACCTTTGTTTTGTCGATGTCGGAGAACCAGTCTATGGATACTCCGCATAGGGTTGCAAGAAACTACACTACCCATTCATCGTGGTCGGTCACCCCGTTGGCCGACCAAATTGTCTCGCACGTTTTACAGTGCCATATAGGGTCCTTGCCATCCCCTGTGAATTTCAGCATTTTTTGTTTGTTTGCCATTGATGTATTCTTTTGTGTCTTCGGTCCGCTAGGAACTCCTGAACCGCTAGAAACTCTTGAACTAGTTATAGTTGAATCGAATAGGTCGTCGTGATCATCGTGCTCCTACGTCCTCCCGACACCTCCGGCCGCACCGGTATCCCCTACGTCTTTGTTCTTAGTCTCCCCTACTTCCCTTCGAGTTTTTGGTTCTACCCCACGAAAGCCTCTACTTCCTAGCGGTGTAATTGTGAGATCGCCCAAACGGTTTTGAGTCTCTTCAATCAGTTCAAACACCACGTCTCTTTCTGCAATTCTGCCTTCGGTACGGGTACCCTCTTCGTCACCATACGCTTCGTGTCCTTCAACACCACCTTCGGACCACACACTCACTTCGGCACTTCTCAAATTTCCTTCCAGCAACCCTTCTTCCCCTTCAAGTCATCCCTTGGCAAGTCTCTATAGCCTTCTCCTTCATTCAGCTTGTTCCTCCAATCTCAAGGCCCTCTGAATGGCCTCGTAGTCATCTCTCTGTCCCTTCCGAGTATGGTTCTTATCTTTGTTTAAGGTATTTGGCATTAATTTTTCCTTTCGTAGGGGTTGAGAATATGTTGCCTCCTTCGGGTTTCATCACGCTCTTCCTCTTCCCTCCGGTCGTTTGCTTCATACCTCTGCAAGATCTGTTGGCAACGGTTCTATCTATAAGTCTCTTCTCGTGAGTTTTGCAAGGCAAGAAAGGTTTGTGCCAGTAGTCTGGGCAAACGCCTCATCAACTGGTCTACCGCGGGGCTCACACCAAGTGAAGTCCACACTGGACTCTCTGGAACTTCCTCTCACGTACGCAAGTTTCAATCGATGCTTGCAGTATGGTTGCAAAGTCCCTCGTCAATGCCCTTTCACCTTCAAACAATTCTTGAAACCCTTTTGCGTTCTCGTGACTGCGGCTTGTACCCTTGTCCACTGGTTGTCCCATATTGCTACCTTCGCCGTGTAACACTCCGTCACTCCCAAATTCGCATCGGCAACGGCGCCAAATGTTTGCCCCGTAGGGTGTAACAGAACACAGTAATGACAAAGAACTCACAGATGTTTCTTCATTAATACCATCAATGTTTATAATGTATATCAACAATGACAACTAAGTACTTCGACAACTACCACCATACCAACAATAATAATGCCATCTCTCGGATGCAAGTACATGACATATATAGATGTTGAGGGGGTGCGAGTGCCAACCGTCGCAACCATTCCCAACTACCTATCCCTCAACCATACTAACAAATATTAACAACACTAATTTACGCGGCAACATAACATAAAAAAAGACAGAAAAAATATTTAAGCAAAACAGCATTGAAAAAAAATTTAACATTCCCATTTCTGGTTTCAAGGCCCAAGAAACACACCATAGAAAGAGTAAGGCTGAGAAAGTAGCACATTCTGAAATCTTAAATGCCCATAAAGCAACAGTCATTGACTCAAGAGCAACAATTCTACTCTATCTATGTTTCTCCTCCCATTTAATGATTTTAGATTTTTATGCCTTCCTGACCATATCAAATGTCTTGCATTTACAGCAGTGACATTTTGTACAATTAAAATAGTAAGATCAATAATAAATCCAGAATAAATGGTGAAATGCATGCTTCGCTGTACAGATTTTTTTCCAAAAACTTGAGTGTAATTGAATTTATGTCTAACACCGTTTGGAAGGAATGCAAACATACAAAAATGATAACTACTCTGATAGAATACTCGTCTCTATCTTGAATCAATAACAAACACTACTAGTTGAGCATGACAAAACAGAGTGCAAATGTGTTTGGCTCAAATTGAACAGCTACATGCATACAGCCCAGGCACAAAGCAAGTATCCATTCCTTAAGTTCAATTTGGCTTCATTTGGATAGATCATGTCGAAATTCAACACACATAATACTCAATGTCCAACATGCAAAATAAGCACAAGCTGAGGAACACCAAGGAAGTCCCATATTTATTCAAAATACAACACCATTTGGAACGACTGCAAACATACAAAAACGATAACTACTCTAATAGAATACTCATCTCTATCTTGAATCAATAACAAACTCTACTAGTTGAGCATGAAAAAACAGAGTGTGAATGTGTTTGGCTCAAATTGAACAGCTACATGCATACAGCACAGGCGCAAAGCAAGTATCCATTCCTTAAGTTCAATTTGTCTTCAATTAGATAGATCGTGTCAAAACTCAACACATAATGCTCAATGTCCAACATGCAAAATAAGCACAAGCTGAGGAACACCAAGGAAGCCCCATAATCATTCAAAATACAACTTAGAGCTAAAATAAAGTGTCACACTTCTCCAAAAGGAGCACCAAATCTTCCCTACACTTTGTTAGCCGTATATCGGATGTTAGTTATGTATGCGCCGACGGTACTTAGTTACTACCGTCGGTTGGGAACGGGTGACGAGGTTTGGTCGCACCGCTTTGGGTTTTATATAAACATTGTACTTGCTCGTTGAAGAGATCATGATCATTGGTGGCTATTGTAAAGGTACTCAAGTTATGAATGATTAATAAAGACTCTGTTATTCTCTGATCTATCTTATGTACTTGTATTTCGGTACGACATCTATGCATCAATAAACTAGGTTACCCCAGCGGGTAAACATTTGGCGCCGCTGCCTAGACGGACTCGGAAGACAGGAACTGGATGGTGTACGGACACGATAGGCCTATCTGTTGATGAAATTAATCCGAAGGCGGACGATCCACGTACAGAACTGTACGAAGGGGAAGACAACCAGACACGGAGTTTAGAATCCTGTTCCAGGCGGCGATAGAAACCTACGTCCGTCAGGAGGCCTACGAAGCGGAAGTTCCAGCGAGTGCAGTGTGGTCTACCATTGAGGCTAATCTTGCAGCCAACCTATTGTTAAATCACCTTCCACGCCTGTTGGCGCAAGTATGACTTGCACAACGCGCTCGCCTGGAGGAGATTGCTCGAGAGGAACGACGACAGGAAGTCCTCTGGGAGTACCACGAACGGGAAAACAAAAGACTTCAGGAGGAACGTGATGGCAAACGCGCTCAGGAATAGTCATGTCTGAAGGTGATGGAAGGAAGGAAGGACATTGTGAAAAATAAGAATGACGAGGTCATTCCATTGAGATATTGTAGTAAAACATGAATAAATAAAAGTGTCCTTTTATTTTACAAATTCTGTGTTGATTATTGGTGTAAAGAAAAGCATTTATGCCCAACCAGTTAAATAAGAATAGGAATTTAAAAAGGGATCTCGAGGGAGAACAAGTTCTCTGAAAGGCAGTTCTTGACAAACAACAAGCCGAGCGAAGGGAGAGGTTCAGGAGATGTGCCGAAAGACTACCAAAGGGGGTAAGTGAAGGCAACGGTCTAGAGGAACCTAACCAGGAGGACGACGGAAGTGACAGCGAGGATCTGTTAGAAGAAACAACGAGCTTGTTCGGGACCCTAACTTTAACCCCAAGGACAAAAGCACGAAGGAAGGCAGAAGAGGAAGTCGAATGGAGGGAGTATACATGTGGAGTTGCCGCGGAAAGTGTCGGAGTGACAGGAAGGCACGAGGATCACACCACTCCAAGTAGTTCGGAAACATCAATTAACCCGAAACACAATTTCGGAGGACAAAGACCAGCAGGTCCATCCCAGCAAACACTTCCAGCAACTCAATCGACAACGCAATAGGTGGTACATACCACCCTTCCACCACCGAGGGTGAATATGGCCGCTAAAAAGAAGTTACCCAAGTTCCATGGCGATGGAAAAGAAGATCCTATTCAGCATTGCCGCACGTGTCGGACAATTTGGTCTGCCAATGGAGTCGTTGACTAGGATGAATGGATGAAACAGTTTCCCGCAACCCTCCGAGGGGTAGCAATCGATTGGTACTCCAACTTAGACAAAACCAGAGTGACCACCTGGGACTTGTTACAGAAGGCATTCGAAAAAGAGTTTAGGCTCCTCCAGGACGACAATGAAATCATTTCAGAAATATATGGAACCAAGCAAGGAAAGGAGACCGTGCGAACTTACGGTCGAGGACTAAAAGAACTTGTGGGAAAAATGGAAAGTCAGCCAGCCAACGGCTTAAAGAAAAGATGGTTCGTCGAAGGGCTGCAATCAAACCTCCGGAGGAAGATGAAGATAGTTCCTCCCACCTCGTACGACGACGCATATAACCGAGCGATGGACCTGGAAAGCGAGCAAAAGACGTCGAAGAAAAAGAAGAAAAACCAGTCCTCTTCATCGGATGAGAACGACACTTCAAGAGACGATAGACGCAATGACGGAGAAGCAAAGAAAAAAGTCACCACACTACAGAAGGATATGGAACAAATGCTTAAAGAATTCAAAAATATGAAGGGTAGCAACAGTCGAAACGAAGGAGACTTGTGGTGTACCGACTGCAAGGAGGCCGGTCACACGAAGGGCGCGTGCCCAAAGAAAATGTTCTGCGATATTTGCCAAATGGCGGGCCATTCCACAAAGGAATGTTCGTTCAACATGAAGACACGAGGCAACCAGCAAGTCTTGTTCACGCAAGAACTGTCAACCTCAACAGCCACCGGGAACACACAAAACACAACATCATCGGGTGGCTACAGGAATAACCGTCGTGGAGGAAGGGGAAACGACAATAATAACACCGACGGAGGTAGGAGCCGCATCCAGTACGATGCTACCGGGAGGCCAATGATTCAATGTCAGGCATGCAGCCAATGGGGACATTTTGCGAGGGAGTGCTCGAAGGGGGAAAAGCCGCAATTTCTTTGCAAATGGTGCTGGCCCGGAGACCACAACGGGACAAAATGTCTGAAACCTGGTGTAAACCTCCTGAATATCGAAGGCAGGAAGAGGTGTTGGCGGTTACCCGGGAGCAAGCAAAGAAGGCCACCTATCCACATCCCGAAACTGAGAAGAAAAGAGTACGCGAGGCCAAAGAAAACATCGAGAGAGGAATGATGGCCAAACGGAAAGAAACACACGACGCCACGGGAACCTCTCACTGCGGCCAAGCTGAACACAACATACTAAGGCAAGTAATGCAGAAAAAAATCCCAATACAATTGGGAGACCTCCTTACAGCCATGCCACAATTAAGAACAACCCTCCTTAACATGGTACCATCTCCTAACATACCAAAGGTGACCGAGACGAAGGCAAAATCCCTTGGGAAGGGAAATTCTGTTGAGGACCCGATGTTGTTGGCACTCAACACGGGAAGGCACCCTGCGGTAGTGGAGATGGGAATTCTTGGCACAATACTTACGGACACTATCATCAACGAGGGATCGGGTGTCAATGTTCTACCCGAGGAGACATGGAGGAATCTCGGGCGACCAACACTGTGGCCGCCAACCTTCCAACTGGTAAGAGCAGACCAGCATGGGATCAAACCCATAGGAACATTAATGACACAAAGGGTAATGATTGGCACCCAACCGTTCATGATTGACTTCGTAGTCATTTCAGTAAAGAAGGGATATGACGCTCTCCTAGGGAGAGAATGGCTTGTGCAAGCAAAAGCTAAGCATGACTGGAAACGGAATGTAATTTCAATGGAGAGAGATGGCCGGAAATTTACAACCGATTTGAGAAACCAATTGGTTAGTGAAGACCTAGCATCTTCGTCAGGATCAGACGAGGAAGACGTTGACGAAGGGAGACAACGCATGGAGCCCAACAAGGAAGGGGTACTCGAACTCGAAAAGTACTCCGAAGACGACTTAGATTCATTAAATGGGCTCTTCCATTGGCAAATGGAAGATTAGGAAGTGTTTCCCTGTAACATGCTACAGGTGGAGGAAGGGCCAGAGAGAGACTCGTTTCCGCGTGAGTACGGTGAGTACAAGGAACGAGAGGCGAGGGTGGAAGAAACCCCTGCACACAAGTTTGACGAAGAAAAACCAATCAGGTACGAAGAACCGTCGGTGAAAACCGTGAACTTAGGAACCAAAGATAACCCAAAAAAACATTCTTGTCGGCGATGATTGGAATCCAGTGTTAAAAACAGCAGCGTTCAAAATTTTCATGGAGTACCGAGATGTCTTCGCGTGGACATATAAAGATCTCAAGGGGGTTCGACCGGAACTGTGTCCACCGAATTTCGTTAGTACCTGGGTCGTGCTTGTGCGGAAACGTCCGTACAAGATGAATAAAAACTATGCGGCATGAGTAAATGACGAAATTGAGCACATGCTAGAGGCCGGAATCATATTCAAAGTCCAAACAAGCGAATGGGTCTCACCAATAGTTATATCACTGAAGAAGGAGGCTAATCAAATCCGGATATGTGTCGATTTCAGATGCCTCAATGCGGTGACCATAAAGGATCCATTCCCGATACCGTTCACTGATAGTATCTTGGAGAAGGTCGTCGGTCATGAGATTTACTCTTTCATGGATGGATTCTCCGGATACAATTAGATATCCATCGCCAAAGAAGACAGGCTGAAGACAACGTTCATAGTAGAGGACAGTGTATATGCATACAACCGAATGCCCTTCGGTCTCTGCAATGCGTCGGCTACCTTTCAGCAGATTATCCTACAGATCTTTGACAAGATGGCAACGGGGAACTTTAAAGCATTTCTGGACGATTGGTCCATATTTAGCGAGAAGGCAAGCACATTGGGGCTTTAGGGGAGTGTATGGAGCGGTGTCGGCGAGCCCGTCTAGCACTTAACCCAAAGAAGTGTCGATTTATGGTACTCCAAGGGAAGTTGCTCAGGCACATTGTATGTAAGGAAGGATTAAAAATAGACCCGGACAAAGTACGGGTAATAATCGAGATGGAGGCTCCTACGAACGTGATTGGCGTCAAATCATTCCTCGAACATATAGGGTACTATCGAAAATTCATCAAACATTTTGCCCATGTATCTTGCCTGATGGATCAACTAACGCGGAAGGGAGAACCTTATAATTGGGGAACGGAGCAAGGGGAAGCCTTTGAAAACCTTAAGGCAAGGTTGGTAGCCACACCTATCCTGGCATACCCTAACTGGGCCAGAGAATTCCATGTGCATGTGGATGCATCCAACTTCGCGATTGGAGCCACGTTGGCACAAATAGGGGACCACGGGTTAGATCACCCCATATACTTTGCAAGTAGGCTCCTCTCAAAGGCAGAGAAAAACTACAGTACTACGGAGAGAGAAGCGTTGGGGATGGGAGCCGCTCTTCCCAGCAGCCGGCAAGAGGAGGGAGCCGTGTGAAGCCCGTAGCCATGGAAAGAAGAGAGAGCCGCATGAAGGGCAGACACAGCCGCAGAGAAGGAAGAAATAGTTGCGCGCGGGGAGAAGGGAAACGGCCAAGCGAGGGAGGAAGAGCGAAGCTGCGGTAAGGAGATATCACACACGGCAGAGAAAAGAAGACCACGGTTACAAGGCATGGCGATAGCAAATATCGCAACGAGTTCGTGCTGTTTTGGAAACTAGCGTTTGAGGTCGTACGGTTAAAGAATCCAGCCACAAGTGTTTTACAGCAACCATCGAAGGGACAGATTGTGAAGGAGAAAATTACCGAAGGAGAGAAGACCTAACCGTTTTTTGGAAATAGTTATGAATTCAGCCAGCAAGAGGAGTCAGTGGAAAAATCAGTTATAGGTAAGAAGTTCAGGAAGCACAGCCATGGACAAGAAGGCTACCATACTACCTTCTGGAGTTAGAGTTGCAGAACACAAACAGGCACTTGGGAGTAACACCAAAAAGCTCAAGACCGCGCAGCACGAGGGCAAAGACGCCATCACCTACCAGACGGTAGCATTTGAAGGTCTCAATGGACTTGAGTGCAGGAAATGGTGGAATGAAACCCCAGAGGACGACGAAGTGAAAAAATTCCTACGGCAGGCTGGTGTCCATTGGGCTATCCAAATGCCCTTATTTTTTGTGCACAGCTTTGAACCCACTTTGAGGGTCATGATCCAGGGTTTCGACAAGCAAACAAGGAAGAGCATTTTTGTGTATCGAAATCACAAGCTCACAGTCTCGTGTGGCACCGAGGACTTCACACGCGTCTTTGGCATTCCAGGGCGCAACGGGCGGAAGGTGGAAACCAAAACACAGAAAATGTCAGCCGAAAGGAAGGAAGCTTGGATAAAGCGTGTCTGTCATCCTCTCACTCCAAACGAGTTGGACTCTATGGTAAAGGCGACAAAAGCGAGGGGCCTTCGTAAGGAGTTCGTAGCAGAGGGTGCCTGGTGTTACATTCTCGACATAATCAAGAGCAGGTTGACAAGCTCGAGTCGCGCCTCGGATATTGCCCTACCACAGATTGTCTACATCCAGAGGCTGATGAATGGCGTAGTATATGATTGGGCTTCGGTGTTGGCGAATAGGATGTTAGAGTTTATGTCATTACAGCATCGGACTTTTTACATGCCCCATTACGCCATTGGGTTGTTTCTGGAGGCCGCACTCAGGCAGATCCCCGAAGCCGAGTTGGAACTCAAGCCCCAGGGAAAGCCCACAGCGGGAGCCCCTTCTGTGTTTCACTGGAACTATCTGGATACTGGCGGTACAACTAATGGACAAAAGCGACGTCAGACAGCAGTTGTGGAGTCCGACCTGGATATTGATAGTGGCCGCATAGCCACTCCCAAGCCTTCGGACACAGACTCAGAGGAGGAGGATAGTGATAGGATCACGGAGACAGTGAGCATGGAGGTAGTGGAATCCACCTCAGCAGCCCCACTGGTTCAGTTTGCCGCACCCGTGTTGTCTACCTCGAGTCACTTGACTCCCACAAGCGTTCCTGTAGTCGAGTTCCCACCTGAGGAAGAGGTCGCAGCCATTACCGCCGAGGGTGATCCTGACTCTCCGACGGGGGTAGCAATGCCATTTGCAGCCGAGGAAGTCCTTTGAGACA
>MU225585.1:794123-804692 GCA_018584345.1 Thuja plicata | reverse complement strand
ACTTTATATATATATATATATATATATATATATATATATATATATATATATATCAAACTAAGGCTGAATTGTATTACTATTAATAATCAATTTCATCAAATGAATTTGATGTAATATATATATTCTTCAAGGATGTCTCACGAAGGGACATACCTCTTCGTGAGACTATGTGTTTCACAAAGAGTGATGTCTCTTTGTGAGACATTCTTATTATCAAAGTTTACCAACTTAGAAAATTGCATTATCGACATCTTATTGTTTATCAAAGTCGATCCTCATTATTGACTTGTTGATGTCGATCTTCATATTAACATTGAACATTATAGTAGCCGATACATATTGGCCTTCATTCTATTTGTTGTCCAAACATATGTTTAACAGAATCATTGTTAATAATGATATTGTCGACATATGTCGACAGTATCCTTATTAACAATGATAAGTTTGTTACGTTGATAAGAATGAAGTCGATATAAGTATTTTGATGATCATATAAATATGATTATCATTATTGATAATGATAATCACAGTGATATCATTATCAATAATGATTAATCAATATTATAATTCAGATTCATAGTTGATACCATAATCAACATAAAGTAATGTCTTGATTTGGTCGATACCATAATTGACTTTTGATAATCAAAACAATAATGTTAAGTCGGTATTGTTATCAATTATATTAACAATTAAAGTTGATAACAATATCAACTATAACACTGATATTACTTTCACTCATATTAGTTATCAATAATGATAACTATGATAGTTATCAATTATAACTATCATGGTTATCAAATAATAATAATAATTATAGAATGAATCTTAATGAATTCTCCAGTTGATAAGATCATTAAATGTATAATGATAATGTATATAACGTATAATTCTCATTTTATCTAAAGGAGGAGATATCAAATGCTTAAGGTTAGAATAATCTGACTGAAGCTACAAACATTAATAGGTTGCACACAAGGAAGGTAGAGCAAACACCATCTGGTCCACTTGATTTGGATGACATAGATCCTTATTGTGATTGGACAACACAGGAGCAGCATCCATTGTTTACAGAGGATGAGATTTACAATTTCGAGAGACAAGTTATAATTTTTTCATACCAGAAATGAAGATAAGCAGCAAAAATATAATAATGAACAAAAAGACAACAAATTATCCTTGGAAAATCCTCTAACTTGAGGGAGAAAAACCCAGCCACAAATATATCACTTATATATTTAATGAATGTGCAAAAGACTGATTTACAATTCGCCCAAACACAAGGCTAAACTGAAGTGATGATAATAGCACCTATCAATATGCAGACAATAATAAATTCAAAAGATATCAATCTGTGGTATCCATCTGAATTCCTCCAGGAAGAATATATAATTATCTTGACCCTTCATTGTCTTGACGTTGCAAGGTGAAGACCCTCCGTTGTCTTGACCCTTCATTGCTTTGACGTTACAAAGAAGATGTATTGTCTTGACTCTTCAATAAAATATAGATTATTTATTTATTTCAAATTTAGGAGAGAAGGATAACTCCTGCAGCTATAACATCAACACTCCATCTTAGCTAGGGAGGTATCTTTCCAGATATTCATATCATGGAGTCTCTCAACATGACACCCACAATGGCTACACCCATTTGTGGAAAAGAGTTTATCATGGAATCTCTCAACATGATAATGTCATGGAGTCGCTCAACATGACACCCATAATGGCTACACCCATTTGTGGAAAAGAGTTTATCACGGAATCTCTCAACATGATAATGTCATGGGTCACTCAACATGACACCCACAATGGCTACACCCATTTGTGGAAAAGAGTTTATCACGAAATCTCTCAACGTGATAATGTCATGGACTCACTCAACATGACACCCACAATGGCTACACCCATTTGTAGAAAAGAGTTTATCACGAAATCTCTCAACATGATAATGTCATGGAGTCACTCGACATGACGTCCGCCATGGCTACTCCCATGTGTGGAAAGAAGCATGTGCACAAGTGCTCATTACGGAGTCACTCACCATAATGTCGTCATAGAGTCTCTCAACATGACATTCACCATTGCTACTCCCATGAATGAAAAGAGCAACATTTCCATTTCAGACGTGAAAGAGGGCTTTCACCTCATATTTATCCGTCTCAGATAAATATGCATTTTAGCAAGTATCAAGGATCACTGATGTTGAGACTCCCTCTCAGCAAAGACAACATAAAATTTGGGCAGGAAACCCTTGTATTTTGTCGATATTTGTCTGACTACATAACAATACACAAAGATCTATACACAACAATCATTGGGTAGGACTGGGTTCCCATCCCCTGGTCCCACCACTGTCCTCACTAAGCAAATGTTTACCGTCACGGGTAACTTAATAATGCATAGACATAGTACAGGAATTACAATAAATATAGAATATATCAGAGAACAATAGATGCTTTTATTAATTATTCCAGACTGGCAAGTACATTTACATCATAATGATAATACCATCATCTCCCCGTGTCCATCCTCCGAGAGGGTATATAAACTACCCGAAGGGCCACGACTGAAACGTCGTGACGGAACTGTCTAACCTCTCGGTCACTACCGACCAAGGCTAACATAATACTTTAATAATATAATAACCCATACATCCAAATATCCCGACAACAGCAAACACCGGCAGTGCAAGCATTCCAATCAAACCAGCAGCTTGTTCTTCGAGACATCTCTCGAGAAGGAAAGGGGTAGCTCACCAAACAATCCAGAAGAGTCTATGAAAAAATGAAGCCTTAATCCTCAAGATAGATCTCAGCACACACACAATAGTGGTAGTCGTAGACAAAACCTTAAGAATGAAGACAGACACAGATTCATAGAGCAATGGGTCAGCGGCAACACATTGCGAAGCAATAATACAAGCGAGCCACAAACTAGACAGATGACTCCGATCTTTACACAACCACCTGGAAATCACCACATACCAAACATGATAAAGGACCATGCCAATAAGAGCCTCGAGGGATAAAGAAAAAACCCACAAACCATCAGCCACCCACGAGGAGTGATGTAGGTAACCAACTGGAGCGATAACACAAACCACCTATTAATGTGCACGAGCGTACGAGTACAACCCATTCATAGGAAGGAGATTGCCAACAAAGATGCATCCACACAGAATGTACCACAAAGCCAGTAGGGTAGAGATTCAGAACTAGAACATCAACGCAAGCCCAACAAGCCCCAAACTTGCTAGGACAAACAATACCCTTGAAAGGAGGAACATCAGAGAAGATTGGCACAACCAAAGCCTGCCAAACCTACTTAGATCTGTCATGATTATCGTCTTCATATTCATCATTACCCTCTGCATCGCCAAGATTTGAAAATCCCTAACCTTGCTTAAACCATTTGCCCAACCAATTTTCATGGTCAAGTGCTTCCCCAAGCCTTGGATCTCCCACCAAAGGAGAATTGAAAGTAATGCAAAAATGGAGAGACATACCTCACCTTCTCCCTCTTTCCCAAGATCCAAAGCATGGCTAGAGTTGCAGCTGCACCTCCTATGGAATGACCCACAAAGATAATGGCTTCCTTGTTTCTGTTCAAAACTTCCTACATATGGGCTTCAAAATCTGAATATCGCAGGATATGAAGGAATCGGTTGAGGGCTTCCTCATAAACCAGGGCCAGTCTATCATCATTACCCTTGAGGCAACCAGAGAAAACATCGGTTTCATTCTAGATAATGCAATCTTCGTATCCGCCATCTCTGACGAGGATATCTTTTGTACTGAATGAAGGGAAACTCGCATATACCACACCAACTGCAAACTCTGGTGGGCTAGGCGAATCTAACTCCATACTTTGCAACCTGCAACTTTCCTCGCTTGAAGATAGTGGACATTTGAGTTATGGGAATATGATCAATTAGCACACTTCAAGTATACAATTTTAATTACAAAAATCAAACAAATTCAAACAATGGGAATGTTCTTGGAAGCTATATCGAACCTGGCTCTGATACGATGTCAATTTTTTCATATCAGAAATGAAGAAAAGTAGCAAAAACATAATAATGAACAAAAAGACAGCAAATTATCCAGGGAAAACCCTCCAACTTAAGGGCGAAAAACCCAGCCACAAATATATCACTTACATATTTAATGAATGTGCAGAAGACTGATTTACAATTTGCCCAAACACAAGGCTAAACTGAAGTGATGATAATTGCACCTATCAATATGCAGACAATAATAAATTCAAAAGATATCAATCTGTGGTATCCATCTGAATTCCTCCTGGAAGAATATATAATTATCTTGACCCTTCATTGCCTTGACGTTGCGAGGTGAAGACCCTTCATTGCCTTGACATTACAAAGAAGATCCATTGTCTTGACTCTTCAATAAAATATAGATTATTTATTTATTTCAAATTTAGGAAGGAAAGATAACTCCTGCAGCTATAACATCAACAGAGGCTATATAGGAGGGTGGATACGCAGTGGGATTGGATGACACTAAGGACGATGAGGAGGTTGAGGATGATGAGGTGTCATTGCCAGAGCCAACAACATCTACATCCAGGATGGAGGTCGAGTCACAGCCAATTGTGCAGAGGGAGGAGGCACAACCACAACGGACTTCTAGGACTAGACCCCCTACCCCTCCCGTAGTTTTTACTAGAGTTGTTGGGAAGGGGTAGAGAAAGATATAGACTATTTTGATGTTGTACATGTATTTACTTATGGTTTTACAAAGACATTTTGTTATTTTAATTTTGCTTCAGAGTCAAACTATCAGGCTACTAGCCATCAGCATTCCACATGGGGATGCCATTTTGTAGCCCATTTGCATTTAAATATATCTAGACTCAGCTTGTTTCTTTTGTTTACTCATTTACTGACTCGTTAGATGCATCTCCTCATTTAATTTTCAAAATAAATGCATTTCTAATTAAATTTAAGCAATTTTTTAAGTTGTCGATAAGTTGCCGATAACAATATTTTCAACTATGTCTAGGATCACATTATTTAAAGAAATACTCACTTGGTAAGATGTAACCCTAACCCTAATTTGTTGCAATTGTGATAATAGGGCGAATTAGGAAAGGGACATTACATTCTACACGAGGATCATACTAAAAAGCTTTATACAAAAAAATCATCATAAATGGGAGTCTTGTAAATCTTAATGTGAAGCAAAGAATTCCTTCTCACATTGATGTGTCTCTCCTCTTCTTCAGTCCAATCTTTTTAAGCAAAAGATGGAATTTCATTACCTTTGAAAAACACTTATCTGTATTTATCTAAAGAATGCAATTTCACATTAATTTTTTTTCATATAAGATTGCACATAAAGTCTGGATCATATTGTCTCATCATAGCCATCTCTACCCCCCTAATCATAAATAGTTCAAATTTTTTAATAAGCAAAAACCAAACATGGAAAAGAATCCCAAATGGGGTGAAAACCTAAGCAAAAAGAATTACATCAATGAAAAAATAACAAATTAGTAGAGGATTTTACTTATGTTGATTGTTTTCAAAATAGCAATCATCAAATTTGTATAATTCTGTTAACTCAAAGCAACTGATGCACTAACCAGTGCCTGATACAACGATTGATATCTAGTTGTCTGGGGTCTTTGGAAGATTGTGATCCTTATTTTATGGTGTACATGTACTCACCGGAATGAGTTTTTATTCATTGTAATTAAAATTTGGCTACTGCTATAATTGAAAGTTTCTTCCAAAAAATATAAAAGTAAATGTAGAAAATGATCTTATGAAATTTAATCTCAAAGGTACGCATCATATATGCAGCTTAGCCTGCAAAAGAAATGCTATGTAAAGCCACTTGGTTGATGCAAGGATACTTGCACCTGCAGGACACAATCACTCTACTTTCTGCCTTAAATAGTTGTAACCTAGAAGAATTTAATTTGAAAATGCATTCACGGGATGCATGGGAAAGAGAGAAGCAGAATTAAGGAGGTACCTCAGAACTTGAGAGAACTGGAACTTTAAAATCAGCATCACCATTATGTTCCATGGTTAAATCTTGGCTTTTTAATTCACCTGCTGCCAAAAAATAAAACTTACGGTAAGACAAAGCCAAAATTGTTTCAAATAAGCAATATGGTATGAAAAAAAATGAAATAAACAAACAACTGAATTGAAACCCTTCTACCAGAATTTGAGTATGGTGCGGCCAACCCTATGAAGATTCAAAATTGATTACTAATCTATTGGGAATCAAAGTGCGTTTCACACTGAGAGAGAAAGGAATAAATTTAGGTACTACCTTTGGATGAAACCGTTAGGTATGCTGTAATAGCTCGAACAACCATTAATAACATAAGAAAATAAATCTTTAGTAAATCGAAGTGCATTTCACAATGAGAAACGGAATGGAATAAATTTAGGTACTATCTCAGATGAAACAGTTAGGTATGGTGTAATAGCTCAAACAACCATAGATAATATAGGAAAAGAATATGTTTTTAAGGGCCTAAAACAAAAGCTGAAAGAACCACGTAAACACCTGTTAGCTTGTAACCACAGGAAAATTATATATGCTCCAACTTCCGCTATGTTCGACAATACCCAAAGCATCAAATAATTCTGATGACTTTACTAAAACGCTTCTTTAAAAATTAATAAACCTACAAAATGAGTACTAAAAACATTCTTCTGACGGAATAAATAAATTTGAAAATGGTGAAGCTAACCCTTTGAAGGTTCATTACTAATTTTTGTCACGAAATCTTTGAATTGAGAATGTAATCCTAAACTCTGGAAGATTTTTTACTACCTATTAGGAATGAAAAGATTATTTGGCGATGGGAAACAGGGCATACAATAAACTATTATGTAATAATCAAAAGATAACTTGATATTCCTGATCTTTGATCAGATTAACATTTGTCCAAAAACTGCAAAATTATCCTAAACAAATTGACCACGTGAGCAAAGGCCAATCTGTGTACAGTTAAAAAGGAGCCTATTTGAAATTGGACAACTGCGTGGTTCTGTGTGCTGTTATAACAAAGCCCATTTGAATTGAACATTTGGTTCGTTCTGTGTGTTGTCAAAAGCAAGCACATCTACCAAAATGCACCAGGTGGGTACAATCCAATAAGAACTTGGAGTTTGAGAACAAGATACCGGAAATACTTGTCTGGAGAAGTCGAAAATGCCTGTCTGCTTCTTCTTTTGTTTCGTTGCCGTAATGAGTGAAATGTAATGGGAACCAGGAACCCCTCTAATACTAAATTAGAATGCAATGCAATGATCAAAATTGCCCCCAAACCAATAATTAAGGAAACCTTTTAGTTTTGGATAACCTTCGTACTTCCCGTCGCCGCTTAATCAGTGTGTTATGATAAGAATAATGGTAGTAACAAACAGGTATTACTTTGTCCAGGTTTATAGGTTGGAATTCCCCTTGTTTATTTAGTACGAGTCATATGTGCCAAAGTTTATGGACTACTGTGCTTGTGTTTTATCGAGATTCTCTTTGGTGATTCTTGTTTTTGGTTCGAGCAATTTGTGGAGTGATGAAGCACTGTTTGAATGCAACATACATCAGTATCATTTAAAAATAAATAAATTTCCAAGATGGTTACAAATTTGTTACATCAGAAATCATTGAAAATTCCATCATCCAATATAAAAGTAGGCAAGAACACTCAATCGGACAATCAATCGCCTCCCTGACGTGGTGCGCTTGTTTTGGTCAAATCATGTATGTTTTAAGATATAAAAACAACTACGTCTTTTTGTGCAATTCGTTTTTGGATTTCAAGGTCTACGTGGTTGTAATCGTGAAATGTGCAAATAGTAATGGAAATTCCTGTTTAGTTTTGTTAAAAAGCGGAGAAAAAAATTAGCCATGCCGGCTTAACACAATTATATATTGCAACAGGGAAGAGCACCATTTACCATTCATTTGTAATGGCCACACATTTCATGCAATTTAAGAAACTCACCAAATATCAGATCTATTAATAAATATATTATGTATTAATAGCTGTTTATTTGTACTTTAAGTAATGGACATTTTTTAAAACTACTAGAACATTTGTGCATAACTATGGGCAATTTTGAGATGGTTATAGTGCACATTTGTCACACCATCTTTAAGTAGAAATCATGCGACACTTTGAAATTATAACTTTTTGACCATTACACACAAGAGATTTGACAACATGCATCATTGATACCCAAAAACCAAAACAATAGCTATAAGCACTTAAGTCACTTACGAAGACAACAACAAAAAAAAATGTTGAAATCTAATTTGTCGTTTAAGATTTGCGAGTGTGCAAAATTAGCTATAACAACTACTAGTATACTTTCTCTAGAATTATTTTGGGATTTGTTGTATATGTTTTTATAATTGATATCATTTATCATCCATCATTGTGAAGAGGAGACTGAAAGATAGAAATGACGACATGGTCTTAAAAAGAAGTATGGGGAAGAAGGAATCAAAGAACAAGAAGTTGGACCTCACAATATAAAAGAAAAAGAAAAAGAAAAAGAAATTGAGAAGAATTGATTACAATAAGAATAATTATTCAATAAAAAAATTAAAAAAATCTATGTTAATTATAATAGAAGTTCAAAGTATAATAGTCCAAAAAGAAGATCTTAAAATTAAGTAAAAGTAAAAGGAGAAGAAAGGTGAATATTAGTGAATAATTTTAAATAAAAATGCATAAAAAGGAATCCACCACCAAATGATAAGAAAGAAATTTATAAAAGGGAGAGAAATGACAACCTAGTTATATAAGACAATGGTAGAAAAATTGGAAACAACTAAGAATAGTTAAAGAAAAAAATGAACAAAAGAAATATAGAAATAAGATAGAATGAAAAGAATTGAAGGAAAGAAAGAAAGGAGAAAACTGAGAATACCAAAAGAAACAAGAGAGAAAATAAATGATAAGTGTTGAGAGAGACAGTAGGAGAGGTGTAGTGACTGAGAAAATAAGTTGACAGAGTGGGCTAAGAGGGGAGGAAGAGAAATTTAGATGGGGCACCAAGGGGATAAGATAAAGGTGAAGAGGGAAGGGAAGACTTGTGGGGAAATGAGATCAAAAAGAGTAAGTAGAGAAAGAGGGCAATAAAGGGTGTCACATTGGACTAATATAACATCCTTCATCTTATTTGAGATCAGTAGAGTGGCTTCTAATAAGGATAGTCTCCTAAAGCTATCTTTTGAAAATAAATTCTTCTTTAACCAAGACTTTGGTGTCTTCAACGGAAATGTGCTAGTTGGTAGATTGAGAGAGTTCCACTAGAGCTAATTTTAAGATGCAATTATGCTTGATGTTAGCCTTGTGTCCTTTGATCTTGTTACTAATGGGTCAACCCATTTCACAAATGTATGTGGTCCTATAAGGGAAAACCACCATAAATAGAGCCCCAACTAGAGCTCAAACTACATCATATATTTAGTAGAATGAATGAGCTTCTAGTAGTAGAAATTGATTTAAAAGAACACAATAAGCCTTTTTGTGAAGGATTTTTTACATCTTATTCAAGAGGCACTTGAAAAAAAGGGAAAGATTCCTTTTGTGAAGGATTTTTGGCATCATATTCAAGAGGTCGTCAATAAAGGGGACGATTGCAAAGCCAAGAACATCAAGAACCACCTATTTAGTTTTAGAATAAACTAGATACATAGCAAGGCAAAGTGTGTTAAGAATGCACTAACAACTATATGTGTTCAACCTAAAGATTTGGAAAAGGTAGGAAATTTCCTGGTCAATATGATCTTGAGAACAAATGCAATAAGCTCAAGTTGCTAGTGTTTCAAGATACCCATTTTTGGCTAAGTTTATGGTGAGAATAGACATGGAGGTGCAACTCAATGTGTATGCAATTTCTATAAACTTGATGACCAAGAGAGTTGCCCTCTTTTTTAGGGATGAGGACATCCAAGAAAGGAAGTTGGTCACTGGAATCGATTTCTTCATTGAATTATATAAAATCAATCAAGTTATTTAGGTGGGAATGGAAAAGGTTTAATTGATCAAGGTTGTGAGGTCAATACGCATTGGTGTCAACATAGTGTTTCCACCATCTAGGCTTGACGGGAAGGTTGGCAATGACTAGGGACAAGGGGTAACCCATGGCGAATCCCTCACATTGTTTATATACCGCGTCTTGGAAAGTGAGGAATATGAAATGTAGGCATAATCAATGAGAGATATAATTTTATTATCAATTTTAAGCTTAACAAGATCTATTGAGTCATAAACTAAATTTTTGTTGAGCAAGGACACCACATCAAATCTTGTTAGGATCTCATTATCTTCAACTTTTTTGTCTTGACTAAAATGCACAAAAGTTATGGAATCCTTATGTAAGCCATGAAATCTAAGATGTTAGGAGCATAATCAACTATTAAAAACACTCAACAACTTAAAAACTAACTACATACAAGATTAGACCTTAAATAAAAACTTGAAATAAGCTTATGGAATAGGAAGTGAAAACTTCCTAAAAGCCTATTCAAGATCCTATTTGATATTTAGCTATGTCTATTTGCTT
>MU225585.1:764064-782069 GCA_018584345.1 Thuja plicata | reverse complement strand
ATGAAAAACACTTGAATGGAAGTTGTCCTTCATACTTTCCTTTTCCTTTCTTTTCTCTCTTAGCAATCATGGAAATTATCTCTTCTAGCTCTTCATCAGTTTCTTCATTCTCATTATGACTAGAGATGTGTGAGGATTTCTTACTGTGGATTGAAGCTTTGAAGGTTGTTTCATTCTTAGGTTCAGTCTTCAATCTTGATATCTCAAATGCAGAGATTTTGCTGATTAGAGTCTCTCTCTTGAAGTTTTGTGAGAATTGCATAGTTTCCTCTAGAATATTGATCTTGTTTTCATACTGTGATGTCAAGGTAGTTAACAACTTATCCATTATATCTTCTTCTGATATTTCACCACCATTGTTCCTGATTCCGGATACTACTTCATTTATTCTCTGATTGTAAGCCCTAATGTTTTCTTCTCGTAACATCTCAAGGCTGTTGTATTTCTTCTTCCATGTCTTAATGCGTACATTCTTAGCTTGAACATCTCCTTCAAACATGTCTTCTAAATATTTCCATATGGTATATGATTTGTCAATCTTTTTGATTTTGGAAAATTCACTATCAGATAAGGCACTGATTAGGGCTTCTTTGGTAATTGCATTATTGGTAAATGTTTCCTTTTGTCTATTAGTAGCATCATCCTTTGCAAGGTCTTTCAGAGATGGAATTACAACTTCTTGTGTATCAATCTCAAAGATCTCAAAGCCAACACATTGTAGATGTGTTATCATTTTGTTCCTCTAATCCAGATAGTTCTCTCCATCGAACTTAGGGCTCTCTTTTTTGAAGTATGCCATATGATCTACCTTAAGTTGTTAGGCTTTCTCTCCAAGGCACTTGGCTCTTATAGCAATTGTTAGAATACTTCAGGGATAACTGAGAGGGAGGGGTGAATCAGTTATCAGCAACTTTTAAATATTTTGAACTTATTAATCCAAATTGATATAAATCAAATGCACATTCAGATAACACATTACACAACACATCAATTTGGTTATGGGGAAACCAAATGGTAAAAACCCCGCAAAGAACTATACAGTTTATAGTGATCCCTGTTAAAAGATCTTCCAACCCTGTTAGGAGTTGTTCTTTACAATGCAGTAGTATAGTGACCTGGTTAAGGGTTGGACCTTGTTAGGAGTCTTTTACAATAACCCTGTTAGGGGTGGTGGACTCACTATCCAAGTGGTGAAGGCTACAACCTTCTGGTTATTTGATACACATTGTATCAACAAGGTGAACTGATGTTTGTGACACTGCTTGTTTGATTAGTTCCTTTTGTGCGCTGATGCTTTAACCTCTTGTAAAGCACTATAAAAATCTTCTCTATGTTCTGAAAGCTTCTACTTCAATATCTATATTATCAACATATGATAAATATAGCTCTGCTGCTTTAACACTCTGCTCTACTTTTCTTATCTCTAGCTTCCGCAACTCTTCTTATCACAACTGACCTTCTATAAGTACATACTCCAAGTATGAGATCATGGGACTTGTTAGACAACTCTTCTTAACATCCTTGTTGGCTCTACTAAGCGCGCAAGCATAATTACAACCACGCAAGTATAAACTAAATAGACGCGTCGCTTCACTAAGTCGACTTCACCAAATTAATCATAACTTTGCAATCTTCTTGAAATACGTTTGGCACCTTTAGATTAATATCAAAAACTCATAACTCATCATGAATATACACACACATATCTTGAAGATAGGTGCAACTCAATAAACACGTTACATACATCGGCCTTAAACCGTTATTCCTCCAGAACTGTAGCCGTCAATAACAGAATTACATATCTTTACTGAAATATCATATCTGGGTCTGCGTGTATGAACATAGCATAATAAACATGTCAACAACATGTATCTATCCATGCAAGTCTTCATGTCATCATATGGATAATTACATACAGAAGTGCTATTATGTATTATATGTTGTCATCAATGGCAAACATACAATCAATCAACTGTTCAGAATCAAATCTCCAATAACAATAAGGTTCTTAAGATTTTACTTACCACTATCTCCTCTTCAAGTGTACCTCCAACACCTCATATAGCACTGACTACTTCTTTTATTCTTGTGTTGTACTAAGTGATGTTTTCACCTTCTTTCATTTTGAGATCATCAAACTTTCCTCTAAGGCTTTTTTCCTTGGCTCTCATAACATTTGTATCACCTCCATGTACAATTTTCAGCTTATCCCATTGTCTTTGCATTTTTGCAATATTTGACATCCTCAAATTTAGCATCAAAGAGTGAGGAAGAAAGCTCTATAGCCATGCAGTTATGTTCATGCTTCACTCTTAATTGATCTACCATAAATGGTCATGTAGGCAACACATATTCAGTATCTAAGTATTGAGTAATATCATTGCCAATACCTGATAAGTGGAGTCTTATTATGCTTTTCCATAAAGCAAAGTTGTCTTTGTTCAACTTGGGCACATCTCGTCTATTCATCTTGTGATCTTTACTTAGGTCCTGAAACCTTCCTTATAAGCACACAAGCTATGATACCAATTTTTAGTAATAACTGAGAGGGGGGGTGAATCAGTGGCCTCAAAAATTTATCCATTATACTTTAATCCACCAATCAATACACCTCAAATTATTAAGTCCCTACAAGATGTATGCCTTGAAATACTTGAAATAATTAACTACCTGTCAGTTTACCTTGTCTGTCCTTATTCTCCTTGATTACCGATAAGCAGTAAAACTTATTTACTGAAGCTCAGTAAATATGCAGAGTAAACCAATCAATCCAGAAATGCATATGTGAAATGTAAAACAATAAAGTAATAAAACATACACACATAACACATGGATTTTAACATGGAAACCCTGTTAAGGGAAAAACCACTGGGACCGGTACCCTAAATTTTCACTCTTCTGAAGTGAGCCCTGTTAGGAGCCAAACCTGTTAAAGGTTACAAACACACGGTTAAGTGCGACCTTGTTAGAGGATTTTTATACATAGGTTGTCACTTAGTATCTGGCATCTACGCTACCATCCTTGAATCAACCTTTAGACTGTCAATAGGCTTTATGCTAATCTTATTACCATCCTTGAATCAGCCTCCTTCTTAGACTGTCAATAGGCTTTAGGTAAGACCGATGCTACTATCATCAATCAACCTTTTTGGTAATCTGTTAGGATATACCTCAATTATAGAAGACGGTTAAGTCCTGCTCTGTTAAGAGACTTAATGCTTCAATGGTTAAACTGAAACACAATGACCTCTTTCTAATGCAACTTTGAATTGCAGATATTCAAATCTATTTACATACAATACCTCTCTGATCAATGTATCAATTCAATTCCTTTGTTCTTCACACTTTTTGCTCTGTTATGTTGTGCTTCACTGTTCGTCGGTGTCTGCAGAATTCTTTAGCTCTCCCTTAGCTTGATTGATCAGGACAATATGAAGTTTATCCTTCACCAGTTTCTCTTCAGCATCTTCTTTCAATTCACTCCCCCGTGTATCTGATTGCTTGCGGAAATTAATTTTACTTGTCTCTTATATAGACATGATATTCCTTTATTTCTGATTCTTGATTCTTGGCGTGAAAAATAATCCAACCGATTTGATTTACGGCTTTAACTCCTGATTTATCTCGTAGTTATCTTCTTGCCAACTGTATAAATCAATTGCTTAAATGTGGTTGAATAAAACAAATAAAACAATCAGTAAAGTCTATCCTTAAGCTCTGCCAGCTAGATATTTTGTCATTTTTTGATCTCTTTGTTCTGTCGGTCAATTCTGCAGTTTGTCATCGGTGACAACTGCCAGTTCCGTCGGTGTAACTTCAGTTAGCTTCGGGATCTCCATTCGTCGGGCATCATTGGATTTTTCTCGTCGGGCAACACTGTCTTCTTGCTTGTTGAGCATCACTATGACTTTATCTCTGTCTTTACCGATGGTGTGCACTCCGTCAGTGTGGTCTGTCACTTAGTGAATGCTTGACTTTTATGCATTGCTGAAATCGTAACCTCTGTTCCACTGATTCTCTAAATTCTTTGGCATTATGTATATGACCGTACAGATGATATCAAGTTGACATCAATGAAAATACAAACCACTAACTAGTTTAATGTTTTGCATCATCTTCAACTTAATATTATCAAAAATTCAATCAGTTACATGTCATCATCGGGATGGAATAGGACCATGTAGTTGAGCACTTATTTTGATATAGAAATGCTAGAGACCGTGCCAAGGTTACTAGGAACACAAGGCCTTGTCACCGGTGTTGCAGAGGAATGACACAAAAAACACACGGGGGTTGCCCCAACATCACACATGAGTCCCAGAAGAGCCATGGTCAAAATGATGCTGAAAAATCCCACAAGCAAATGACATTTCCCAAGTGCAGCATGCAAACCCAAATAGATTACATACATGCAAGGGTCATATCCGACTGACTCACAAGAAAAAAACAAAAAGATCAAGTTATGTATCCCAGGTGCATCCATTCGCAGCATACCATTATATAAATAATCATGGTAACTTTGAGGAGGATAACAACTGAGAGAATTAGGAATGATAACCAAGAACCAAAATCAAACTTCAAGATCAAAAATTCAATAATAAGATGCCTTTTGCCAGAGAGATCAACGATATGTGATGATGATTGGACTGAGATTAGGTCAAGAGGAAGGATACATCCTACAAGAACCCAGTGATGATGATGATCTAGATTTAGGTCAACGAGAGGAAGGGTACATCCTCATGGACCCATTTCCAGAAAGATGATTGGATTTAGGTCAATGAGAGGAAGGATACATCCTCAAGGACCCATTTCCATGGAGATGTCAAGTATGAATTTGATTGGCCAAAGATGCGGTGATGATCAAATTGTTGAAACAAGATTTCATCATAAGGAACTTGCTGAAGCACAGGATTCGAAAAGAAACTGGATCACTTTCTGCAAGGAGATCGACCAAGGACGCGACAGATGTACAAGCGGGACTGGATACAAGACTAGACTGACATAGAAAAGATATTTATAGGACTGAAGCTCAGGGATTGGGATAGGACAACATATATACAAATGGGACGGACAAGTATATACAGGACGGATATGTACAAAAGCACATGATGTAGGATAGTAGGACCAAACGCTGACTGACGTGAGCGATAGTGGAACATCTAGGAAAAATATTGGTAATGTAGTGGCCAAAGTGGATTGGGATGAAGGAGATGGAGGAGAACAAGATTTTGATATATAATGATATGGCCACTATGCATGACGCCTGATTCCCAGGTTTTTACCACACATACTTGTCCAAGGTGCCTGATTGCCAAGTTTTCACTATTGGACGAATTTATTTCTCTTGATTTTTATTTTTTTTCTTTTTTTCTTTTTCTGATTTGTTTGGATTTTTTATTTTGATTTTTTGATTTTTTATTTTGATTTTATTTTTTTTCAATGTTTTTTTATTTTTCAAATTAACTGGAATAACTGATCAATTGCTAGGCATAGAAGCATCTGAGATGAATGATATTGATTGGATCATTCAGGGGTTCTCCTTCAGGAGTAGATAACTGATATGCCCCAGAACTAAAGCATGCAGTGACGATATATGGGCCTTGCCAGGTAACTTCAAACTTACCCTTCTTTTCCCAATTAGCGCTCACTTTTTGATTCTCTTTGAGCACAAAGTCCCCTAACTGGAACTGGCGTGGGTGAATCTTCTTATTATCGCTTCGCTTTAATCTATTATGATATATGATCAGGTGGTCATATGCTTGCTGGTGCTTTTCATCAAGGAGATCAAGCTGTGTGAGTCTTGCTACTCTGTAGTCTTCATCTGTGATTAGGCCTTTGAGAGATACCTGTAAGGATGGTAGTTCGACCTCAATTGGTAAGACAGCCTTGGCACCATAGACAAGGGAATATCGAGTGGTGCCTATGGGAGTGCAGAAGGAAGTGTGATAGGTCCAAAGGGTAGGATTAATTTGGAGGTGCCAGTCACGACCAGTATCATTGACAATCTTCTTTAGGATTTTTAGAAGTGTTTTGTTGGTTGCCTCGGCTTGGTCGTTACCCTGTGGGAAATATAGGATAGAGAAGTGATGATGGATGTAGAGGCGCTTGCATAGATCGACCATATGCTGATTTTCAAATGGTGAACCATGATCTGTGAAAATGGTGGCAAATGATGTGGTATAATATAAACTTGGATATTTGGAAGCATGTCGTGAGGGTAAGTGGCATTGCTTCAACCCACTTAGTAAAGTATTCAATTGATGTGATGATAAATTTGTGTCCCTCAGAGGACAGGGGAGTGATCTTGAAACCCCAACATGAGAATGGCCAAGAAGGTGCAATAGGATGTAGCTCTTGTGCTGGTGCATGGATCAAATTTGCATGTTGCTGACATGGTAAGAATTTTTTTACAAATTCACAGGCGTCATGTTCCATAGTAGGCCAATAATACCTGACTCTAAGAAGTTGTTTAGCTAGGACCATGCCACTCATGTGGGCACCACAGATTCTAGTGTGCACTTCTCGCAATGCTTGGGCAGCTTCAACTTCATCTAAACACCTAGAGAGAACATTGTGATAACCGCGACGATATAAGGTGTCGGCTACAATGGTGTAGCGGGAAGCTCTTTGAATAAGGTTTTGTTGTTGGGTGTTGGTTAGATGGGGGGATATGATACCATTCTTCAGATAAGCATGGATGTCATGGTACCATGGGGACTGAGGACCACCAAGACACAGACCTGATTAATGTCATTGCTCTCGTAAGCTGGTGCATGAAGTTGCTCAACCAAGAACTTATACTGCGTTGCATTACATGGTATTTTGAGAAGAGATCCAATCATAACCATTGCATCGACAACTTTTTTTTGTAGAAGTGGCACTTGGGTGATTTGCAGATTGATGAAATGCTCCTTCATTTTATCTACCATCTCTTTGTAAGGTAACAACTTATCATCTTTTGTTTGGAATTCGTCTAACACTTGCTTTATGATTAGCTGAGAATCACCAAAGACTTGGATATCCATGATGTTCCACTGGATGGCCTTGTTGAGTCCTGTAATCAGTGCCTCATATTCTGTTATGTTGTTAATTCAAGGAAATCCTAGTTTGAATGATTTCAGGATGTAGTCACCTTGTGGGGTAACAAATAGGATTCCTGCCCCAGAACCATGAGATGTATATGAACCATCAAAGAATAACTTCCAGGCTGGTTGTTCTTCGATCATGCATAGATGTTCATCAGGAAATTCCATGACTAACGGATATGCATCGATCAATGGTGCCTCTGCTAACTGATCTGCGATGACTTGACCTTTGACGACTTTTCTGTTGATATATTGGATGTCAAACTCGCTGAAGCATTACCCATTTAGCCATGCAGCCTATGAGAGTTGTTTTAGATAGCAAATACTTAAGTGGGTCTACTTTTGATATAATCTTGACTGTGTGACTAAGCATGTAGTGATGAAGCTTTTGAGTGGCGAAGACCACTGCTAGGCATGCTTTTTCCATTGGTGTATAATTTATCTCATAACCCACCAAAGTGTGGCTGATGTAGTAGATAGCGTGCTCTTTTCCATCGTCATCTAACTGGGCCAGGAATGCCCCCAGTGTTGTTGTCATTGTAGATATATACAATATGAGAGGTTTTCCTGGTGTAGGTGGCACTAGAATTGGTGAAATTGCCAGATATTCCTTGACTTTGTCGAAGCTTCTTTGGCATATAGGATCCCATTTGAAACTATGATCTTTCCTTAGCAAATGTGTGAAAGGTTGGCAATTGTCTGCAAGCTGTGATATGAAGCGGCGCACTGATTGAAGCTTTCCTTGTAGACTGCGCAGTTGTTTGAGTGTCTTTGGTGGAGGCATTTCCATGATTGCTTTAGTTTTTTAGGATCTATCTTGATGCCACGCCTTGAGACGATGAAGCCGAGAAGATTTCCTCAGGTAACTCCAAAGACACATTTCTTTGGATTTAGCTTGAGACCATAATGTTGAAGTCGATCAAACACTGCCTCTAGATCATTTAGGTGATCCATTCTATTTTGTGATTTAGCCAATATATTATCCACGTAATCTTCAAAGATCTTATGGATCATGTCATGAAAAATGACGGTCATGGCCCTCTGATATGTTGCTCCAGCGTTCTTAAGCCCAAATGGAATCATGTTGTAGCAGAAGGTACCCCATGGGGTTGTAAATGTTATCTTATGTTGATCTTCTTCTACTATACAGATCTAGTTGTATCCTGAAAACCCGTCCATGAGAGACAACATCGCATGTTCGGCGGTCAGGTCCATTATCATGTCAATATTAGGCAATAGAAAGTCATCTTTTGGACATGCTTTGTTTAGATCTTAGAAGTTGGTGTCGATTCTGATGGAGTTATCCGGCTTAGAGACTAGGACCATATTTGAAATCCAGTATGAGTAATCTATCGTTCTGATGATTCTAGCTGCTAAGAGCTTTTCAAGTTCTATTTTGACCATTAGTGCAACTTTGGGATGCATTTTCTGGAGCTTTTGTTTGACAAGTTTAATGTTAGGATCCATGGATAGATGATGTACTACAAGTTCTAGATCCAATCCAGGCATGTGAGAGTAGGACCATGCAAAGATGTCTGAATATTCTATTAAAAGAGCTGTGAAAGCCATTTCTTCTACTTTTGTCAAGGATTCTACAATGTGAGTGAGTCGAGGCTGGTCCTTTGTACCCAGATTAACAGGTTAGGTTTCCTCGATGAGAATAGATGACTGTTCTGACCTGTAATCATGGATGATAGGGAGAGGAGAATCTCCATCTCTTGGCACCTCAAAAAGGTTTTCACCAGGAGATACGCCCTTTATTTTTGCTTTTTTCTGATCTGATAGTTCTCTAGAAGGGTTTTCACTAAGAGATACATTTTTTTCTTTTTTTCTTTTTCTTTTCAATTTTTTGGCTAGAGTCCTCCTCTCCCCCAAAGTATGCTTTCAGGTTCAAGGTGTATACATGTGTGGAAGTCTTCCCCCAATCTGGTTGTTGATCTATAGCTCCCATGAAGTTTAGGAGCGCGACCATTCTTTTGAAATCGTCTATCGGGACGACGCTTGGTTGGTCCCAGTTAATAAGCCCAGGATGGAGAAGTGGATGGTCACTGAATTTGAGAGATAATTGGCGAAGGATAGAGTTACCGAGGAAAATGTCATCGTCAATATCGTCATAGGATCTCGCAATTTTCTCTTCTGGGATGTCTTTGAATTCGTGTATGTTGCCCAAGGGAATGTGATAAGTTAGATTGGTTTCCTTAGTGCCCCAGTCATGTTAT
The DNA here is from genome assembly GCA_018584345.1 of Thuja plicata. Taxonomy (NCBI): domain Eukaryota; kingdom Viridiplantae; phylum Streptophyta; class Pinopsida; order Cupressales; family Cupressaceae; genus Thuja; species Thuja plicata. The sequence goes on along the minus strand of MU225585.1, from coordinate 772,765 downwards.
GGCCAAGGCCAGATGTATCATGTTCAAATCCCAGACCAATGTGCTTTTGAATTTTGTAGGGCACAATGGGGGCTCTCATGCCTTGTTCTTCAGAGCCTAGTCCACCTCCTTGATAGTTCCACTTTTCGGTGACCAATTTATGGGTAGAGGGATATTTATCTTTGAAGCAATTTAGGAGGCCACTATCAGGAGGTGTGGGATCTTTGTAGAGCCATTGATTGATATCAGGTGTCATTTCCTGGCTATTCAGAATGTCGTGAGAAAGAAAGGTGGTAGGACCCAATTGCATTATCCAGGTGGCTTTTTCTCAATGTAACTGGATGGACGCACATGTGTATGTGGATCAGCTAGAAGGGCTCCAACAGTGAAAGCATTAGTTAGACTATATTCTCCACAGCCTTGGTGGTCAATCTTGATAGTATACAAAGTGGATGCAAGGATAGTATTCAGATCTGGAAGGGGGTTGGAGGAACTGGCGATGGATGTGCCAATGTCAGTCCCAAGACAATGATTTGAATCTGGATGGGAGGCTTCCAACGCATGGTAGTATGCGAAGGGCTTGGGATATGCATGGATAGTGATCTCAACTCCATTGTGTGGAAAATTGATACACTAATGATAGGTGGAAGGGTAGAGTGAATCCACGGGCGTCCAAGGAGGATGTTGTATGGGAGGTCAGGATCGACCACATGGCAAGTTATCTCTTGTACTGCTAGGCCCAGTTGAATGGGAAAGGAGATTGTACCTTCTGATATTTTTTCTAGATTGTCGTAGGCCTTGATTGTGATGACATCATTCATGGTATCAGCCTCAGTGTATCCTATTTGCTTTACAAATTTTAAATTACATAGATTCAAGGCTGAACCATTATCTATCATGACTCACTTAACAACACAGTTTCGGACCATGACGACAATGCGAAGCGGGAAGATATGATCAGGCTCAATAGATGGCATGTCGGTGGGTTTAAAAGATATAGCATAAGATGTGGATAAGTGACTCGCAAGGTTTTGAAACTGATTGGGATCTATGTTGTTAGGAACACGTGACTCTTGCAAAGCTTTATGCAAGATCTCTTGATGGACAGGTGATGTGTGCAAGAGATCCAAGATGGATATTTGGGTGGGTGTATTCCCTAGATGTTCCAATAAGTTATATTGTGCCCCAGAGGATGAGGCAGTACTAGCACCTGCAATAGTTATGCGTCCACGACGCGTGGTAATAGCACAATTAGTATCAGCGCCTTTCACATGAATGACATTGACAGATGACTCGACTTGGGATATAAAACTGATGAGGCTACCATACTCAACATGAGTGGTGGTGTTATTACTGGTATGAACATTTTGTTTTCCTTTATCCTGATTGGATTTTGAAGCAATGTGTGTGTTGATAGGTTTTGTGTTATTTTCATGGTTTGGGAACGCATTTTGATATATCTTCAGATTGCTATTGGGTGAGGTTTTGTTTGTAGAATATACTTCAATATCCTTGCGATCAATTAGGTCTTGGATGTAGTGTTTTAACTTCATGCACTTGATCGTGGTGTATCCTTTAACATGGTGGTAGTCACAATATTTATTGGCATTGAACCATTGCGGTTTTGAAGAAGAGTCCTCAAAAGGTTGCGTTGGTGGAGGATATACTACTAGGTTTTCTACTGCCATTCTTCAGAAAATAACATCGATAGGTTCACCCAAAGGGATGAATGTGCACTTAGGTGCATTTTGATCTCTTCTTGGTCTACAATGTCCCTGCTGAACTGATATTGCATTAGTCTGATTCTGGAAATGCTAGAGATTATGTTGATAATTGGGTAGGTTAGCTTACTATAGACATATGGTTTGTTGTTGCATGGCTTGGTGTTGGGTTGCTTGGTGATATGTTGGGGGAGGTGGAACTTGTTGATACTGCGGTTGCTGATAGGTTGGTGCGGGGGAATTTTGTTGATAGTGCGGTGGTTGTTGGTATGCCTGCGTTGGGGAATTCTGCTGATAGTGTTGTGGCTGTTGGTATGTGGGAGTGGACACTTGAGGACCTACCACAACAATCTGGACTTGCTTAGTGTCAATGGCTCCATCAGTTATGAAATTCTTATTTTTGTTCCAATATTTGGAGCGATCATTATTACCTCGGTCAAGTTGTGATTCTTTATAGTGCTTTATGGCACCATCTTCTACAAGACCTCTTTCAAGATCCATGCCTTTGATTCTGATGTCCTTATAGGTCTGTATACAATTCATGTGCATATGATAGGCAAGCTTGGGATGAATATTGTTAATAAAAATATTTATGAGATGTTGCTCAGGGGGTTGATAGGACAACCTTGTGGTAAGTCCTTGCCAGTGCTGCAGGTAATCTACCAAGCTCTCTCCTCCCTTCTGTTTGGAATTACATAAATTGAGCAGGGAGAGTTCATTCTCAACATTGTGTGTGTATTGAGCCACAAACTTCTCTGATAGTTCAGCAAAAGTAGAGACTATGCCACAGGGGATCTTGTAGAACCACTCAAGAGCAGTCCCTCCTAAGTTTTTGGGAAATAGCCTCATGAGGAAGTTATCATTATAGGCTACTTCTTGGCATGCCATATAGAATTCTTTCACGTGGCTCACAGGATCTCCCTTCCCCTGATATTTGTCAAACTTGGGTGTTTCAAAGAGCTTGGGGAAGGGTATGGCATTGATAGATCTATCAAATGGGTAAGGACAAACTTCCTCAAATTTGAAGGTCTTTTCTTCAGTTCCAGCATGTAGCTCTTTTAAAGCATTCTTCATTTCCTCCCATTCTGAATTGGCTAGTGGGGGATTGTTATTTGCTGTCATGTTGATCCCGCTCATAAGATACGGGTCAAATTGAGCGTGTGAATAAAGAGGGTTTTGTGGAGGGTATTGTGGTGTTGGGTCAGCATAGATAGGTTGCGGGGGTGGTGGGAACTATAGTTGAGGGGAATATTGCATTGGGGGAGGTGGAAATGCCTGATGTTGTTGTTGTCACTGCTGAAAGTAGGCATGTATTTACTCTGGTGTTGGGTAAACGGACGGGGCCTGCAGTGCGCTTGTATAAGGTTGTGGTGTTGTGCTGCCGAAGGATGGAGGATAGGTATTTTGTGGAGGGATACCCCCAATTGCAGTGGAAAAATAGTTGGTGTTGTTGGGTTGTTGCAGCGGTGGAATGATTTGTGATGCAGTGGAAGATGGTACAGCTAGATAGTTGGTGAAGTGGTTTTTTGTTGTTGAGTGGGTTGGGTTGTGGTTTGTGCGTTCACAAAGGGGTTAGAAAATTGATGCGACGAGTGCATGATGAATGGAATTTCCCCCTGTATCTATGGTTTTTGTTGTGGGAAAGGTGGTTATTGTGGGATAAGTTGTTGTGGGATGGTTTGTTGTTGTTGGAGAGGTTGTTGTTGTGGGATAGGAGGATGTTGCTGCTGGATAGGTTGTTGTTGTGGTTGGATAGGTTGTTGTTGCTGGATGGGTTATTTTTGTAGTTGGATAGGTTTTGGTTGTTGTTGCTGTTGGATGGATTGATGTTGTTGTTGGATTGGTTGTTGTTGTTGTTGGATATGTTGTGGCTGTTGGACGGGTTGTTGCTATTGTTGGGATGTGAACGGATTGGCGGCAGGTTGTGCTTGAGAATAGTTCCATTCAGAAGATAAAGCACCATGTGTTGCTTGGCCAAATAATGGAGGAATTGGGTTGGATGATGCTTGCAGAAGAAGTGCTGGTATGTGTTGCGAGTGTGTTGTGGGTTGTGCATGAAAAGTGGGCCCTTGTGGGAACATAGGCTGATTCAGATAATTTATGGGCGGCATGCCTTTAGTGAATAATGGTTAATGTTGATGCGATGTAGGAATGGAGGCCAGAGTGGAAGTAGGTAGTGTGGTGTTGATGGTTTGTGTGTTTTGCGGTTGCGAGTTGGTTGATGCAGTTTGGATGGGTTGAGTGGTGGTTGGTGGAGTGCTAGTTTGTTGAGTGGTGACTGGTGGTGGTGGGAATTGTGCCATGAATGGAGGGAAGGTTTGTGAGGATGAATCCACTATGGATTGGATAGGCATAGGTATTTGTGTGACAATGGGGGTTGCCCCTGGTGTTGCTGATGGTGGAGGAGGCGGGGCTCCCATGATGGAAAATAGGGTGGATTGTGGCGTAGTATGCATGATGGATGGTGAGATGGTAGGTTGTATGATTTGTGAGATGAGACTTCCCACTTGTAAAGCTCATTGAAGGGGATCAACAATTGTGTTCCTGACGGGATGAGGAAATTCTCTTGGGAGTGCCATATGTCGCGTTGTAAGCATTGGTATGAGCCAAGGTGGCAATTGGATTCTTCTTTGCTAGATATATGCAAGTACCTGACTACTATTGCATCTACTCATGGGGTTCACCATATGGACAAGCCCTAGATGATTGATAAATGTCTCTATGGTGCTCATGGTGGGAGTCTCATTAGTGTCTACCCAAATATGCTCAGTTTGTTTGTTGGGTTGAGGCGCATAGGAGACCATAGTGTTAGTGTGGTCAATTGCAGGATTAGATGAACTAGCTGCAAGATTAGGATTCATGTTCTTCCTCTTCTTAGTGGCTCTTGTAATAGGTGGCATGAAATGATTAGCCTAAGGGGATATGAGGTGCAAGATATAATGCAAGGATGTTCCTAGGAAACTAAGGATCATGGTGCTATGATGATGATCGAGGATGACACCACCTATGATGATGGGGATGCTTCCTAAAAGACTAAGGGTGACTTGGTGAAAAAGACCGATTAAGGATTTCTTTCCTAATGTACAATCAAGGTGGATATGATTGTCAAAACCTAGGAGACTTGTGGTCTTCAGCTGACGAGATCCTCGGTTAATGTGAACCAACCTTTTGCTCAAGGTGATGAGGTTTCACAGACAGAGGGGGTTATCTTAGAACAATGTTTCATTCTAAAGATACCTAAGATGATGATCCTTGACTTAGGATGAAGGGTAAGCAACTCAAAAAGAGGCTAGGATACCAAGTGAAGGATGCACTTTCTAGGATGATAAGGATTGCTAAAAGTTGATGCAGGGTTGGTAGGATTGATCTAGGATTGGCTAAGATTGGTTTAGGATTAACTAGGATGTGCTAAGGAATGGTTTAGGATTGCTAAGGAATTGTTTAGGATTGAATGCAGATTTATCCTAGGATTATGCTTTGGATGATGTGTGATGTGTTTCTAGGGATGACAACTAGGGAAGTCCTAAATGCAGGCGAAGTGATCTAAGAAGAGGAAGAGTGACCAATTGTAGTGATGAAGTTGCTAGTCATATTTCTCATGTGCAATGAGGTCATGTTCAAATGGTAACTTCTTAAAAAATGGACAATCTTACAATTGTAAAGGACCTTCTCATATTCTTCACGCTTATGGGTTTCTGCCTTAACGATTTAAATGATATGTTGATATTGCTTGGCCTTTTTGGTTATGGCTTTTTGTTCTTGGTAGATATGTGGCAAAGGAGTCTTCACTTTCTAATGCTTGGTGGAATGGGACATGAGTTCAATCTGATACTTTTGTAGGAAGTGACTATAATAAGTGTGCCTTGGATTGTTTTGGCTTTTGGAACAAGTGATGAACTTTTGGAATTTGTGAGCAAACAATCTTGCAAGAGGAAAAGCAACCTTGCAAGAAGCATGAAATGTCGATCTCCTTGGCAAAAGGACTTTCAAAACTTCCAGACTTGTGTATGCTCAAGAATTATTTTGCACAAGGATTGTACCACTGAAAACACGTACAAGCACTTTCTACCTTAAGGATGCGATGAGCTTGAAAACCTTTGTCCGCATACATAGGCACACACATAAGAGCTAATCAGAATATGACCATCATCAAGCATGCAATGGGTCTATGATGTCGTATTAGCCGACTCCAAATGCTCAGGGTGGCACAAATGTGCGAATGTCTCAGGGAAGTTACTATCTTCCTTGCCCAGCCGATTATCAAGCTTTCAAAGAAGGATCGGGTAGGTTTCTAGATTGATTAGTTTGATAGTATTTTCATGGTGTCCCCGCAATCGGTTTTTACGATGTGACTCACTTAAGAGCCTAGTTCAATCATGTCAATATGTTGGGGAGTTCACCCAGTCTGGACTACCATTGAACACGACTCGCTCGAGCTTGAAAAAATATAGACGCTCTTTTGGTTAGTGCCTTATTTATATACTGGCCGAAGGATTTACTGGTTTGGGGTTGTTCTCCAAAAGGACTCATGCTTCTTCTGGACATTCCCCTCGAAGCAGATCTGGAGATTTTTTTTTAAGAGTAGATCTACAAAAAAGTTCAAATGATCACAATCACCTTTCTCTTGTACCAATGACCACAAGAGCCAATGGGAGAGGATAGTGTGTGAAGTGAGGTTGCGTTCTAAAAAAGGATTTGTGCAAGCACACCAAAGACATCAAACACTTGATTGATTATCCCATAAGTTAGGCAATGTTTTATTTGTATGCAAAAGTAAACTCACAAGTGGTTGATTTTAAGTGCTCCAAGCTGAAATGTGATTTTACTTTGTTCAATTGTGTATGCATTCAAGAGTGAATTTGATTGATTTGTCCAGTTTTAAGCCCAAACTTGAAGTGTTTATTGATTGCAGAGTTCAATTGTTGAAACCCAAATTGAAGTGTGTTCGTACTCGCTTGATTACAAAATTGAAAAAATAGAGTGTTCATCTTTTAGGCATTCGAGATTGATGTCTTGAGTTGATTGTTCAGTTTTTAAACCCAAAATGAAAATGTTGATTAAATGTTCAGTTTTAGATCCAAGATGAAAGATGTATCTGATTTCAAAACTTGAAACAAAGTGTTGATTTTCCTTATGCAGTCAAGATTGAGTGAAATTTGCCTATTCAATTGCCTTAAGTCATTCGAGAGTTGATTTTGATTGATTGTTTAGTTTTCGATTAAGGCATTCAAGATTGGATTTTGATTGATTCCTTAAAAAAAAATCAAGAGTTGTGTTCGATCTGATTAGATTAGTATGCAAAAATAAAAGTTAACTTTGAACATGCACACCTAATTTTTGGAGAGGAATCAGATGAAGTGGCCTACAAATCTGAAAAGACCTCTAATTCATCTTTTTGTTTCTTTTCGAATCGCACAAATCAGAGTCTGTATGCAAAAGTTATGGCATTTCTGTGAAAGTGCTCTGTTATGGGTTACAAGGTTTTAAATTTTGATGACATCATCACTTTGTGTGTTAAATTTGACGTCTTGGTGACCATCGCAAAATGCATGTAACACTGCAAAATGACAGTCAAATGACCGTCTAATTTGAGGTGGAAAAAATCACGTTGTGGCAAAAAAATGTTGATGTCAATGATTTGTCTTTGTCTGCATGGCACTAATGTGTCTTTGTTGATGCAGTTGTTGATGTGTCATTGCTGATGTGGGCCTATTTAGAGGGTTGTCCTCCTTGAAGTAGTCGTCGGTTGGTGTAGGTTGGTGCGGAGGAAAGGTTGACTGGGGTGTTTGTGGGAGATCGGATATGGAAATCCAATTTGGGAGAATGTTTGACTGCGCAGGGGAAAGTAGATAAAGTTGTGTGTGGGAAGAAGAGCACAGGAAGTTCTGCAGAAGGAATGAAGTGTGGCGGGTGCTGTGAAGAAGTTACAGGGTGGAAGGGAAGTGGTGTAAGGTTGCAGGTGGGTGGAAGTAAAGTGTTGGCGAGAGATAATGGAGAGAAGAGGAGCACGCGAAGATGGGGAATGGCGTAAGGGAGAAGGGAAGTGGAGGTAGCAGGAGAGGTGGATGGTTGAGGGTTGAGTAGGGAGTGTAAGGTGGGCGGGGAGAAAGGGAAGTAGTAGAGGTTGCGTGGGCTGGAGCTGTGGTGGTGCGGGAAAAATGGAGAGGAGCTCGCGCAGGGGGCGGGAAGGGAGCAAGGAGGTTGTGGAAGGGTTGCAGTGGAGAGGAGTGGAGAGGTTGTGGAAGGGTAGGTGATAGCAGGGAGGGGTTAGGTAGTGACGCAACTATCTGGGCATGCCAGAATGTAAGCCATGAAATCTAAAATGTTAGAAGCATAATCAACTATTAAAAACACTCAACAACTTAAAAACTAACTACATACAAGATTAGACCTTAAATAAAAACTTGAAATAAGCTTATGGAATATAAAGTGAAAACTTCCTAAAAGCCTATTCAAGATCCTATTTGATATTTAGCTATGTATATTTTCTTAATGAAAGATGCTAATTAAAAATAGATGTGAGCTCAAACTATATTATGATAACAAGCTTCAAGATACTCTTAGATGGCTAGGATGACTATTTAAATCTGCATTATAAGTTTGTATGTAAAAGTGGAGTGAAAATATAAAGGAAGGGGGTTCCTTATATAGGAAATGGGTAGGAAGACCAAGGGCTCAGATGCAAAGTTGAAGAGAGATCTAGATGCCACTAGAAGAGAGCACATGGATTGTGCTTCTTCAAGTGCATTAAATTGTGACACTTGTCACAAGGGGATTGGGTTGAAAGTAAGGAGGAAGGTGACCATTTAGGGAAATGGACCAAGAAGCCTCCAAAAGATAAGGCTCATAAAGAGGGTGTAAGAGGCATTTATGAAGGTGTAAGAGCCTTAAATGCATATGGATAGGCTTGGCTTGAGATTATTGACTTTGGATTTTGAGGGTTGAGTTCCTAATCAAGGATTAGGAATGTGACAAGGTTAGGGATTGAATTAGGATTAGGG